>JAVSBS010002672.1:5000-15494 GCA_033124195.1 Coracias cyanogaster | reverse complement strand
CAGTCAAGGTTAACCCACCACAGGTTCAAAAAACGTGTAGACGTGGCACTTCAGGAAATGGTCTAGTGGTCATGGTAGTGTTGGATGATGGTTGGACTTGATGATCTTAGAGGTCTTTTCCAACCTTAATGATTCTATAATGACTGTGTCTGTGCACAGAGCTGATTCCCTGGTCCACATCCCAATAATATGTCACATTGCTTACTCCATAGGTCTGGTGGCAGCTATGGAGGATGAGGTGTCGAGACTTCCTGGCCTACCTGCAGCTCCAGAGGAAAGCCATCTGCTCCATGTCCCCAAGGACAATCCACAGTTACCCTGGCACTGGTGAGAAGAGCTTCCCACCTCTTCCCCAGCAGTCTGGCTGCAGGATCAGTCTCTAGTTAAGTACAAGCATTTTGAAAGCTGAGCCAGAAGATCATTTTAATAACAGGGGGGTTCTTCTGAGTATGGGTTGGTTTGTTTTTTTTTTTCCCTCCTTCTTTTTTACAGTAGCAACAGTTAATAGCAAGTTTACCTGAATGATTTGTGGTTTTCAATATAATTAAACTATACATGGAATCTTACAGGAGTATTGTGAAGCAAATTAAACCATGATTGCTCTTCCAATTCACACCCAATGATTCATTAGTTATCATCAAAACAAATGCAGTGAGCACAGAGCTACACTCGTAAAGTAAATCGATTTTGATGGCTTTAATTTGGTTTTTGTGCGCACATGAAAGTTATTCAATAGAGAGACTTGTAAGTACTTGTAAGGACCTGTAAGACACGGTGATGTGCCCATGGATGCCCCAAATCTTGTACCTATTCTTCTGCCTGTGTGAAGTGCACAAAAAAAATACTGTCCTCAGGTGGCTTTGCATCTTATAGAAGCGGCACAGATTTTGTAGGAAAAAAGAGAATTGGGTCTGAGGATCCTAAAAGCAAGAAGACGCAATACATAATGAATTACTCAAGTCTACAGGGACTGGCACAAATCAATATTTTGGGAATATGAGGTTTTTGCCAGGCCTGACTTTACAAGGAGGGTGGATTTGCTGTGAGGCTGGTGGGGCTGTGGGGTGAGGGCAGCAGTTCAGGGCTGTACAAAGAGCAAGCTTTGATCCTTCTGTTGAGTCACTTTTTCCTCTGATAGTTCCTGCATTTCACTGACACCTGAACTCATCAGGGATGGTGGAAGATGTACCTTAAGCATGAGCTCAAGCATTGAGCGTGTCCATACTTCTGCAACAGATGGTCTACAAAGTCCTATGGCGTCAGGCAGGCCAGTCCAGCCCTTTGGTGGACTAACCCCAACCTGTGCTACCAGCTCAGCTCTCCTTCCTCCACAGACTCTCTCTCCTCCTCTTGCTACTGACTTTAAATTTCTGGCAACCATCCCTCTCCCAAAGTTTGACTCTTCCTGTATTTAATGGCTGAAGCCTTTTCCCCAACATCAACCTTGACTTTAGCTCAAGGGCTCCAAGTGCCACATCAGCCGTACTGTGCCGTGGCAGAGCTGCTTGGGCTGACACTACAATGCCTGTGTGCACACTTAATAATGCACCTGCAAGAGCTCCAAAATATGCATGTGTGTAAGCACATGATCTGCTTTTCCTTTGGGGAAGAGGAAAGATCCATCTGTCCAGGAGGCAGCTGTAGTTGTATGGAGGCAGCTCCTCAGAAGTGCAGAATTAGAACATATAATTAATAATCCCTTGCCAGGGTGATGCCCTTGCATGAAAACTAATAAAAACTAATCCAGAGCATGTTTCTGCCTTCTTGCAACTTTTAATCTTCCATATACGCCACTGGGAATGTTTCTATGGTTACTTCCTAGAATATCAGCTTGCCAGCATCAAGTCATTTCCATCCTGGAACTGAAATTCAAGCTAGATTTTTAGCTGTGCTGAACTTTAGTGCTGATTTTTAGACCCCCGAAGAGATGGAGGTGTAAACCTTAGAGGAGAACATGGCACCATTTTTGTAGTACCCGTCACAACTTTGATAGAGATGCAGAACAGAGTCTCAGCAAGAGAAAGGCAAGACATCAAGGGTCTCATGGCCTGAAATTGTGGTGTTATGTGGTATCTCACAAAGATACTCCAGACATGACCACAGAAAAAAAAGGCTTGAAATCATTTAATTAGGTAATCTCCAGTTGATGGCTCTGGAGTCACTGTCAGGAAGGTGAGCAGAAATACAACTTTAGTATTATATGCTATAGGACTGATGATTTGCCAGCAGGAACTACATGTGCTCCTACAAGGGCTACGCCATCTGCAAACACAGCAGCAGGTCGGATGTATAGCCCTTCGCGTTATCCTCTGATGGTAAGGAGAAGTGGGAATTTCAATGCTGCCTGGGCTACCGTATTTCTGCGTTCAGTGGCTCATTGTAGCAATACATTTCCTAAACCCAAACTTTTCCTGACCTGAGTTTGAATGCATGTGCAGCACTCAAATATACTCCTTTAAGTGCCGCTTCTGTTAGTGTGTTGTATTAGAAATAAGCTGTGAATGCAAGAAGGAATGTGAAACCTCATTGTCAGCTCTAAGCAGAACAATCACTTCTTTTTCTTTCCAAATCAGGGAGGTCATGTTGCTGATAGTCACAAAAATAAGCTTTTTCGAGTCAGCAGCTTTGCCTGTTCTGTCGAAAATGTCACAACTTGCTTGTAAATATCCCCAAAGCCAAAAGTCTTTGTTTCAAAAGCCAATTACGGCAACTGACTGACAAAAACATACTTACTTATTGCAGCATCCAAAACAGCTGGCCACTTAAAAGCAACAAAGTGAATGGTTAAGGGCATCATAAATCTTGCAGCACCCACATAACAAACAAAATTATTCTTATTAAGCAGAAAATTTTGTCATAGTACAGGGACCCTAATTCTGACCCAAATGGAACATTACTGTTCCACCAGCAAGTTCAAAATGCAAACACAACACAAAAAGTCATTTTACAACAGGGACATAACTTTATAGATGTGTGGGTTGATGACAGATCCTCCTAGCAGTGACACTATTCCTGGTTCCAGTGCAAAACTAAATAAAATACCCAAAGTTTGAGGCACAGAACAGTTTCCTATACATGGCCAGAGAAAATTCTTTAAGATATTGCAACTAACTCTGAAATCCAGAGTCTTTTAAAATACCTTCAGCAGAAAGCAAATAAAGATTTATTTCATGCCTGGAGGTCTCCCTGGGTGTGAGCCTGACCAATTACATTGCTAAAGGCAAAAATTCTTGCTTTACCTGGACATTCACAAGTCACCTAGGACCCTGCTAGGAAACCCAAAGGATTAAACAGGGAGATCTGGAGAGAAGATCCCAAAAGAGGATTTACCAGACACAGCTGCATATTCCCAAAGGGAAAGAGCTCAAGAGTTGGGCTGAAGTTTTAAAGAAAGTTATGGAATTTTACCTGAATCTTTTTCCAGAATGGAGGTGGAAGCTGAAGCACTCCTGGAGTACCCATGGAGGCTGCCCGTGCAGCCCAGGAGCGAATTGCAACTGCAGAAAGCCTCTTAGACCCACTGTGTGGACTGAACAACTTGCCCTAGTTGAAGGTGTGCCTGCTCACTGCAGGGGGATGTTGAACTACATGACCTTGGAAGGTGCCTTCCAACCTAAAGCATTCCACAACTATGATTCTGTGCTGAAGTGCATCACAGAGTCATATCAGCAGGCAGATCTGTGAGCTAAATACAGAGATCATTCAAGTGCAGAGGAAGGGAGAGTGTGGAAATGGAATAACAAGGAGATGTGGGGAGGCTGTGAGACCTCACAGGGTCACAGGTGGTGCTTGGTGTGAACACACCTTATTGAGCGCAGGTGTTGCCCAGAGCTCTGCGTACTGATGTGCTGCCTGGTCCTCTCCTGCTGCACCTCTGGTGTGAACTGCCAGATGGGGCAGAAGGAGGCACCTGAAAGATGTTTGTTGCTGGCAAAAGGGAGAAGAGCAAACAAATCAGCATGTTGGCAAGGTGTTCTTGGAGAGAAGTGTTTAGGGTGCTTTGCTCTGGAAAGGGGAACATGACACTTTAGGATGATGAAAGAGCTAAGAAAGAGAAGGTCCTTTCTCCCTTGACCAGGAGAAAGGAGGGCAGTGGGTGCCCTGGACATAAGTGTGGTGCGATGTGAGCTCCATCCATGGTGCAGCAGGTCATGGGTTGTGGCCTCAGGACCTTCGTGGTGCTTGCAGGAGTGATGCAATGCCCAGGCAGCCCCACAGCCTGTGCAGTGCAAGCTGCGGCCAACGGGGCTGGATAAGGGCTCACCAAGCCTTGGGTCATGCCCAGGAAGGTCAGAGCTGTGAGTCTCTACCCACATCTGAGCAAAAGCTCTCATGTCTGAACAGATCCTCGCAGTGGGCTCACTAAACCTCATTGCCAACACTGAGACAATCACATCATGTGGTCTAAGCAGACTCCAAGTAGTGAATCACGCACCCAAGGCTGCAATTGCCTTGTTATCCGATTAGCAAAACCCAAATGATTTCTCTGGGTCAAAGGCAAAACCTTGCATTTATCCTCCTCCTTCCGTTCCTATCACAGCAAGGCTCTGGCAGGGCTCATGAGGTCCTACCTGGAGGTGGCACGGGCACAGGAGGACTCTGGGCATGCTCTGGTGTGCATGCTGCCCTGCTCTCTGTGGCAGTGAGATTTTGTCTGGGCATGATGCTGAGCCACTTGGCAGCCCGCCTGGGTCAGGCAGGTCACAGAGATGATGCTCTGGTACACCCTGCAGACCCTGTATGGTTCTGTGGGTAGATCACCAAGGCAGAATTGAAAAGGACTTTCTCCTACCGTACCCTATTATTTCACCCAGGGACAGTTGCTTTTCCTCAGAGAGGAGTGTAGATGGTCCAAATGGTTTCTCCAAGCCATAGAATTGGTACAATGGTCTTTTGCTTGCTCCTCAGTGGATTAAGCAGGGCTACATGCAGAGCATTCAGTGTTTGCACTGAGCTCACGTGTCTCCAAGGGGATGGGGAACTGCTTAAGACTGGATGGAGAGTGATCTAAGTGGGAGTTCATCGTCTGTTTTCAGGGAAAGGAAGAAGAGGCAATGTCCCGTCTTCCTGCTTGATGGAGACAAGCAACGCCTGGGGATGTCAAACTGAAACGGCAGATAAATAAATATAAATATCTCAACATGACATGATCTGTGGATCAGATCATTGCACTCTATCATGCGAGGTGCTGTGGGACTCTGTGATGGATACACCACGCTTATTTCCTGTGTTGCTGAACCACCTGCAGCACAGCATGGTGCTGGAGGACTGGCTCAGGGACAAGGGTTTGTGGTGAGGTATCTCCTCCAAGGAGCCGTCTGCTCTCCAGACCCACCACCTGGGTCCTGTCCTGTGTGTGGGGGGGGCAGTTCTGGCCAGCCTCTGCGCAGGCTCTTCTGCCTTCATCCCCACACAAATGCCCTGCTTGGACCCATCTCTACTTTCTTTCTCTCTGGCTTTACTAGACATGGCAGGAGCAAAACCAGACTTTGCTGCTGTACCAGAACTTGGTGCCAAGGGATGCCCTCTGCGAAGCTTGCCCCTGGTCCAGATCCCCCTCTCCTTGTTGACCATCCATTGCCTGTGCACTGCCACAGCATGACATGATGTGTTAAATCACAATGATCCTCACATATGGTTTGTTTGGAAAGAAGACAACTGGGGAGAGCAGTTACCTTGTCTGGGCGTCTCCACAGTGTACTTGCTCTCTCTGTGCTCTCATTCCCACATGAATGGGATTTTTTTCCTGAAGTAAAGCCTTGCCTGTTGATCTTAAAAGCCCAAACAACTTCCAGGCCATCTTTGTGGCCATAACCCTGTTTGATGTGGAGTAGCTTCAGAAGCACATTACCTAATAAAACCAGAATGATCCATACAGAGATTTCTTCCATCACTAATTATTTTACGCACAGTATGAAAACTAGTTATGATTGTATTTATGGGCTTGTTAGACGTGAGTTCCCTTTCCAGCATAGCTGGGAAAGGAAACATTTATCTGAACTAAAGGGTAGAAGTCAGATAGAGCTGCTCGCAGTTGCCAGACGCACAGGCTATTGCTCTGCCTCAGGACTCAAGGGAGATTTAAGGCAATTCTCTGCTTTTAATGCTGCCAGACAACGTTGGGAAGGCTTTAAAATTTTTTTTTTCTTAATCTGTGAAACAGTGGGAAACCATTAGGTGGTGCGGAAAAGCAAGGAGGGCACAGGCATTAGGTCTCTCTGTGCTGACAGAGAGGCACTGGGAAGGAGACCACTGAGACATGTCTTTGTCACTGGCGGGGAGCACAGCCCAAGGTTTATCCCAAGCATTTGTATCAAATGGTGGTTTTGAGATTTGGTTCCCACACGATTTTCCTTGTCATTAGTGCTTGGTTTGTCATTTTGTGTTCCTAACAATTATCTTAACTCTAAAACTGGGAAAAAAACCAAAAAACCTTCTGCAGATCTATTTAATAAGACACAGGCACAAATGGCATTACAAGGTAATTCTTTAATATACGAAAATTAAATCTGATGGAGAATTCATGCAATTGAATCACTTATTTAGATGTTCAGAGCACCTATCCATAACAGTGAGTAAATTAAATATACACAAGCAGGGATAATCCCACAGGATTGAGCCAGTATTAATCTCTCAGCCTTTTGCTGGAGACAGGCTGTCGGAAAGATTCTTTCCTTTCTCAAGTATTCTGGCTCAATTTGATTCCCATTCTGCACAAGGCAAGTGTTGGGTATTTCTATTAAGTCCTTGTTATTAAGCCACAGTCAGGGTGTTGTAAAACTCAGCCTGTGGAACCACACAATGAGGTTTGGTTTCCTCCCCTGGCTGCGGTGAACCAGGGACGTCTTTGGGGAGCAAAAGCCAATGCAAAGTTCTTAAATAGAAGGATGTGTCTCTTTCCCTGGCATTTCAACAGTTAGTTGAAGGTGAAGGAAAGAGCTTCAGGCTCTGTGCCAGACTCCGTGTCTATAGGAATCCAGCCCTTTTGCTTATTTCCTGTAAAATTAAGATGCATTAAATATGAGCAGTTCTACTTTTTTTTTAAATTATTCCTGCTCTGATGCCACTTCATTATCTCAGTGAGGTAGGCAAGCAACCTGCTCAGAGGATGGAGAAGGGGAAGGCCCAGTGAAGAGGCTTTAAATGCTACCTGTAGGCAAATTGAAAATTTTCCCTCAAAGTGCTAATCTTTCCTTTATTGCTTTAATGACAGTATACTTGTTGTTCGCAGCAAATACCGCTACATTTATTTAGAAACCAAGCACATAAAACCCCTGAAGTGCTTCTGGTAAAAAACCCCAAGTACTTTATTAATCCTGAAATGTTTCCTTGGTGTTGCAAAGAGGCTGTAATTAAGGTGCTGCTACTCGGGGCCGCAGGATTTGCTGCCCCTGCGCTTCCTGCAGTACAGAGCCCTGAATTCAAAATGTCTTTAAAAAAGAGAAAAAAAGTTTGGAGAGATTTGTTGTTCACCTAAGAGAAATCACCCGACAGAAACTTAATATTTTTGCAGAATCAACAGTTAGCAGTGGTGGAAGAAGCAAGGGAGCCAAGGCCCTATTAGAGTCTAATGCAATCACATCAGGATTCAGGTTGGAGGTGTCCTCAAGTGGTCTCTAGAGCAACCTCCCGCTCAGAGCAGGATCAGCTTGAGGTCAGACAAGGTTCCTCAGGGCTTTTATTCAATCTGATCTTGAAGCCTCCAAGGACAGAGACTGAACAACCTCAGACATAGATATCTGCCCCGCACGGGGACATGTAAGTGTTGATGGCTTAATGCGGAGCCAAAACCCACCCATGGCTCCATGCAGCAGAGTTTCACTGGGGCTTTTCTCTCTGTCTTGTACTGGCAAGGTTTGTACATATCCCCGGGTGTAGTCAGGTCCTGCTTGAAAGCTTTGCTCTCTAAAGGGCTCCACAAAGACACAAAATAATCAGGCTCCGTAGTTATGGTTCTTACTTCAATTACTTTATGTAATTGATTTAATTAAGAGCATAGACTAGACGGGATTATTGCTCTCAGAAGTAAGAGTTAGGACTCATACCACTGAAAATTTGGGCATCAGCAGCGTCAGCATTTCTTTTTGAGCCCTGCAGTCCCTTTTACTGTCAGGGGAGAGAAATATAAGCTCCAGACAGAAATCGCCTACCTGGTCCTTGCCCAGGGTCATGACGCAGTGCACCATCCATGTTGTTTTCCTGTTGAGAGCACAGAAACACTGCTGGTGCTCAGCCCCAAACACCTTTGCTCTCCTTACTCACCCCAGCTTTGAGCAAGGAGCAATCTCCCATCTAGTAGAAAGCAGCTCTGGTCAGGCTCTAGTGGTGTGCAGGAGGTGTTTGGCAATGAAGATCATCCAGATGCTTCAGGGGCGTATCAAGAGCTGAAGCTTTTATTGAGGGTTCAGGGGTCAGGTGAGAGGTGCCTGAGGTGCACTATCACAAAACATCCTGTTGGCTGTCATCCAGGGATTTTAACAAGCTGTTGGTACCACCATGGGGCATGAACAGACTCATTCTATGTCTGCCCAAGTACTGCAGCTTTGACCACAGTGTCTTAGAGGAGCCACCATCTCTGGTGAGGCCATGACCACTCTAGGATGGGGAATAGCATCCCCTGTGGCTTTCATGATAAGATGATACTGGACTGGGACATGAAACTCTTCTCTGCCACCCACCTTGGTGCCCAGCATGTTGAAAGCTTGGATGCATGACCTCACATGGCTTGATGATAGTTTCTTTGATAGATAGTTTGTGGGCTGGGAGAGATCCTGAAAACAATTTCTGCTATAAAGACAAGGCCAAGACTTCACACAAAACCCTTGTCATCCTCTGGTCTCTGCCATGAACCCAGGATCCCTGCAATCTCAGAGCTGGATCCCATCTTCTAGCTCTCCTGGCCATCAGGATCTCTTCCTGCATATTCAGGCAGTTTGGCTCCCTGACTTCCTAGAGGTAGATCCAAGCCTCCTAATATGTGTTTCCTCAAGGAGAACAAAGTGATTTAGAGCTCAGGGGATCACAACTTGTGAACACTTCAGCCCCTTGCTCTCCCCTGGATGGTGGAGACATTATAAAACCTATAACTCATCCTGACAAAACAGGGAAGGTTTGGGTTTAATTGCAGTTGTTAATTAATTTTATCACTGCAGAATCTGCAGCCTGATGGGAAAAGGGAAATTATGTTTAATGAATGGCTCCCATCTCTCAGCACCTGGTGGACAGTTTAGCAGGGTAAGCCATTCACAATCCTGTCCTTGGCCAGAACTGTCTGCCATGCTCCCCAGCTCCTCTGCTCTGAAAGACACTCCAGGCTGAGCAAGCTCAGGTGGCAAATGATCCTCCTACCCGTTGTCCTCCTTGCTCTGGGCCTCTGCAATAGCAACAGAAGGTTGGTAGTGACCAAACCTGTGGGTAAAGGTGTTTGGCAAAGCAGCCATGAAGTAAGATCAAGGCTGCAAGCTTCTTGTGAAGGACCCTTGGAGGTCCTGCTGTAAAGGAAAGGACAGATGGGTTCAAGCTCTGCTTCTCTGTGGGCAATAAAACTGAACAGTTGATGCTGCTCATGGGAGGCTGCATCCTCACGGCGAGTGAAGGCACCGCCTTTCCTAGGAGAGCAGAAGACAGTCTTGGTTCCCATGATAACTAGCAGCAACATGTTCCCTGCATGCAGAGGCATGGGGGAACTAGAGCTCCTACAGGAATGACTGTCTCCATCACAGCCTGCCTCTGAGCCATGCAGATGTCAGACCAAAGCATGGTGAGGCCAATTTGGTCATTCTTGTTTTCCCCTGAAGTCCAGTTGGCTTCCTGTCCTCTTTACTAACCAAAGCAATGGGGGACCACCAGTCTGGTCCTTGCTCTTCCTCTTTGCTGTGACCATGCAAGGCTTGCCAGCCACCATTTCTGCTTCCTCCTAATGTCTCTTTAGTTCTGTTACCCTCTGCCCCTCCTTCTGGCTCTGATAAATCCCTCCTTGCAACATCCGCTGTTTCCCATTAATCCTTGTTTACTAGAAATGTACATATTTATTGCTTTTTATCTTGTTTAATCTATTGGGTCTTACAGTCCCTATTCACTGTTGCTGCTTCCCTCCTAACTCCCACCCATTTATCTTCCTCTGTTACTGCATCTGCTCAAGTACAATCTGATTATCGCCTGCCAGCTCTCATGCCAGCCCCATGCTCTGTGCTGTGACTCGACTCTGCGGAACAGTTGGTCTCCCCAAGTCATCATTACCTGAGTTATGGTGAGACGAGAAGAGATTCCCTCCACAGATCTGATGTCCCCTCTTCCCTACTTAGTGGGCAAAGGGATGAACATTTAATGGGTTGTCTGTCTTTGGAGGTCTAAAACTTTCCCAGGTATTTTGTTCCACAATTCCTTGCACTCAGTAGGCAAATAGAATCATTTAGGTTGGAAAAGACCTCCAAGATCATCCAGTTCAACCACAACTCTACTCTACCAAGTCCACTGTTAAACCATGTCCCACGA
>JAVSBS010002671.1:0-46985 GCA_033124195.1 Coracias cyanogaster | reverse complement strand
GATGTCTTTGACCAGACTTTGCTTGATAACAACAGTGAGCGCAGGCGCAATCTCATTGTTGCTTTGTGCTTCATTAATAATTAGCTTATGAAAATACGGCTCCACTACGACCGATGGCAGCTCACTGATTAACCGGACACTAAACAGGCCCCCGCAGCCACGGGCTGTCGCTGCAGAAGAAGCGCAGGGCTGGAAAACTGGCTGCCGAGGGCGTCGGGGCTGCCAAGCGCACGGCGAGCGGCAGGGCGGAGGAGAGGGGAGGGGGCGGCGGGCGGGGGAGATGCCAGTCTCCGAGCCCTTCCGTGGGGCAAGAGACGAGCCAGGTGGGGCTGGCGCCGGGGCGGCTGCCGTGTCCGCAGGGCTCCCGCAGCCCTCCCGGGCCCCTGCCAGCCCGGCGCGGGCAGATCTCGCCGCTCCCGCCCCGGGGCCAGGCCGCCAGCTCGGAGCGGCGCCCGCTCTCCTGCCCCATCTCCTGGGGAAGCAGAGGGAGACGTCGCCGCAGGCTCTGCCGGCCACTCTGCCCCGGGCCCTGCTCACACGACGGTCCCGCTGCTCCCGGGATAGACGGACGGGGCCGCGTCACCGCCCCCCCGCTGCTGCCTACCCCAGCAGCCGAGCTGGGACCTTGCAGGGGAAGGACAGGGCAACATGGGGTTTGATGCCGGAGTTGCCTGCTGAGCAGGTAGCAGCAAGGAGAGCTCTGTGCGCCGGGACCGGGCGTGATGATGAGCTCCAACAGGCACTGGCAACTGGCAGTAGAAAAGAGCTCAACAGCCCAACAGCAGATGAAAGTGCCCTGCCCCTGTAAATAATGAGTTGCAGGCTGTTTCTGGATTTGGGGGATGCTGGTTCCTCTCCACCCCCCTGCCACATACACCCTTGCCCCAGTGGGTAGCGGTCACCTCCTGATCCCTGTGCTCTGCCCATGGATTAACAGAGCAGTAGGAGGTAGAGATGCTTTGCAGACTTACCCCTTGGGGCTAAAACTCCAGCAGTTTAGTGGCTCTGACACAAATCTTTATTAGGATATCCCTGACACAGAGCCCAAACATAAGCACAAACAGCCGAAAGATTTATCATAATGGCTGGATATGCCAGGAGAAAGGCTCCCTTTGGCAACATGAGTGTGCCATGCTGCTCTGCCCAGGCCATGCTAGAAAGGAGCTCCTCCTACCATCAGCAGTGGGCTTCTTAGGATACTCAGCGCCATGCTAAATGTCTGCCTGCCCTTCAACCTTGAGGTGGATCCATACTGCATTGCTCTAACCCCTGGTCATCCAGGTTCCCTCTCTATATGATGAAACATTAAAAGTGACAAGCTAGACATTGCTCTAGCTGCCTCTTCCTCAAGCAAAGCATCCTCAACCAGTGCTGCCCAGCACCACTGCTTTCCTACCTGTCCTTCACATCCACTTGGGCCACTGAACGCCTTTCTGCCTCAATTTCCCAGGGACAAGAGTGGTAAAACCAGGGAGCCCATGTTTATAGTCTCTAATGCAAACAGTGCAGGCTGGTGGGCAAAGCACCTGCTCCTGGCTTGGCTTATTCAGACTTTCCCACTTCCAATTTTCTTCTGCCCCAGCCCCACCATTGTGGCCCTTTCTCTTCTTGTCCCTGAGCCTTCTTGGTCTTCTGCCTCATTTGCACAGTGCCCTCCTCTCAATTATGCCTCCTTAAAAAAAAAGAAGTAAAAAGTGTTGGTTTTGAACAAACATCTTTTGAAGACATGACCAGAAAAAGAAAGATTATACATAAAGATAGCTGTAACTATATTAATACCTTCTCCCAGTTAAGCTCCATCCCACCATATCCCCTTTGGTAGTCTAAGAGGAGCACACATTCAGGTGCAGGAATGGCATTGCACCCCTTTTTAACCAGGTAACAAGGCATGGTGCTGGAGGCGGCCAGCTTCTCACAGAACAGAAACCATGGAAAAGTAGCTGAGGCTGTGGCAGGGCACAGGAATGGTAGGACAGCTCCTATCTCTACAGCAAGCCACTTCTGGTGGTGTTTTGTGAAGCTGGTAGCCCACACAGCTGTGGGAAATGCCCTTGCCTTCTTTACATAGCTGCTCCCAGGGCTGCTGGATTCCTGTGGAAGAGGTGGGGAGGTTCCCAGCGCTAGATCGTGTTACTTGGCAGCCAGAGAGCACAAGGCAGGGCAATAGTAAAATAGCACAAACCCCATGTTTGGTCTGTCTCTCCTCTTCCCTTTCCCTTCCCAGGCTGTTTTCAGTAGGCTGGGACAGCAGTGGCAGAGTTGGAGCTGTGGAGCTGCCAAGGGACACATAAGAAAAGCTCTCACTTTTCTATGGAGACAAGCAACAACTGATATGAGAAACAACAGAAAAAAAAGAAATGCCAGATCATTAGATCCTAAAAAGGAGCCATGAGCAAAACCTGGGGTGGGTGGAGAACACATCTCACGCACTACCAGGTCTGGAGAATTAGCTTTATCCATAGTGTAGGGATGGAGGCAGCCTGTTATCAGGCAGCAGGCTTAAATCAAACAAAAGAAAATAGTTTTGCACACAAGACACAATGAAATTACCTCATCAAAGCTCAAAGTTAAAGAGTGCAAAGGAGAATAGGATGAACTAATAGAGAACTGAGGCATCCACAGCTATTAGTTATGCAGATCCGGATTTCCTACACCACTGACTGCTAGAAGAGAAGGATCATGCCTGTTCCCTAAGTGTCCATCTAAAGCCTCCCTCACCATGCAGCTGGAGAAGAGCACCTGTGTGCTGCCTGTCTGACCTGACCTCTCATGGCTCTTACTACATTCTGAGAAAACAATATGCTAATGAAGCTTTAAGCAAATAAATTTGGCCTTGTTAAAAAACTCTCACGGAAGCAGAAACAAACAATATAGGACATTAGCTCTTAGAAACAGTGCAGGAAGTAAACAAAGCCTTAATTTGGAAAATGCAGATAATACATCTGGGATGGATCATCCATCCCCCCTCCCAGATGTTCAAAGATGGAGAGACCTTGAGGCAGTAGGAGAAGGAGGACAAGCAGGAGTGTGCCAAGCCATGGATGAGAGTGAGAGAAATATGAATGTGAGCCCTGTCCCCCCATTGCTGCATGGCTGAGGGTCACAGGCAGCAAGGAGCTGATCCCTCCAGAGCTGGCTGTGGAAAGGCTCCACCTGTTGTGCTCGTTTTAATTCTGGCCATATTGTTACAAGGGGAACATTGGAAAATTTGAGGAAAGTTCAAGCTAAGAGCCATAAGAATGAGCAAACTGGGGAGAGTGTGTGCTGAAAGAAAAATGATGAACTGTGACAAGCATGTTTGCCTTGGCAGAGCTGCAGCTGTGGCTGCACGCAGAGGCATGCAGCCGCATGGCCCCATGAAGCAGGGACACGGGCCCCCTGTCCTTCACCTGCTTTGAGGGGTTGTAGTGCCAGCATGATGCCAGTGGTGCTGTCTGGGGGAGAGAGACAGAAAAAGAGGACAGAGAACTGCAGCCATCCAGCGCGGCAGGTGAGAACAAGCTGCTTTGGGGAGATCAGGGTGAAACTAGAAGAAAGAAAGATGTAGTTTGGGCATTAGCAGCCTTCCCTGGAGCAAGGCCACAAGTGTGAGGTGCCCAGAGCACCGGAAGGACCACAGTGCCTTTCCCTGCCAGGAGGGGATGCTGCCTATCCATTGGGAACTTCAGATCCAACCCAAAGGAACAGCGAGGAACTGGCAAGAGAGGAAATCCCATCTCTGGACTTTTCCATGTGGAGTGCCAGAAGCTCCATTCCACTACTGGCAAGTTCCCATTTTCTGGAAAAGAGTAGAAAAACTTTTCTAGCATCATTTCAGAAGTCTTTATTGTGGTCAGGATACAGAGATTTGTGTGTGCATCAAAACAAAGATCCATTTCATCAGGGCTGAACTGCAAAAAGCAAGCATGTAGCCCAGATAGCAGAGACTGCTGTCCTCAGTGTGTGCATCCCCCACTCCCTTCTGAGCAGGCTGTTGAGCCCTGCGACACAGATGGAAGCCCCACACAGCCTGCACATCCCTCCTGGCACAGAACATGGGAAGAACTGGGACAGATGAGGAGGGGGCACACATCCAGCTGAGAGCTGCTCTTGGAGAAGCTGGGGAGCCCTGGCCAGCACCAACATCGCATGTGGCCTCTCACCACAGAGTTGATGGCCTCACTTCCGAGAGCTTTCTTCCAAGTTGAGGCTCCACTGTGCTTTGCTGTAGGGCCAGAGACATCAGCCCATGCACAGAAGAGAGCTGGCTCTGTCAGGGAGGACTGCAAAGGGTACTTAGAGCCTGTGGTGGGAACTGGCTGTTTTCTGTAAGAGGTGAGCATGCTGCAGGCACTCAGGCTTTCTCTTCTGACCCCCAAAAAATCTCAGCCTCACTGATAATTTTGCCTCAGACCTGACACTTAGGTGAACACAAGAGCACTCATGGAAGCTGTCAGTCCCCAAGAGACCAGACTGCTTCCACACCCTTCAAAACTATAAAATTCCCCTGCGCAGAACCTTCCCAAAAATGGACCACTCAGCATTTGAACCCAAACCAGAGACAGTCATCCCACCTTGCTGCAGCACATCTCAGGGCTTCCTGTGGAAAAACAGAAGAGACTGCTGGAGTCTCAGCAGCCTAGCAAAGCTGATCAGTGAATAAATATTTGCAAGACAAGAACATGTGGTGTTAAAAGATGCTTTAACCCAGAAGAGCAAAATCATGCAGGAGCCAGTGGCTGGAAATTAAATCCAGAATCTATCAGTTTAGAAATAAGGCACAGAGTTATCAGCAAGGCAGATCAACTGCATGAACATGAGAAACAATACCATATTTTTACTGGCATATTTAGAAAGTCCCCTCACTATCATTAACGGTCTTCATATATGCATTGGATGGCTCTGGAACACACATTTGCCCTGAATACAACTGAGTCAGATGCAGCACAGAAGCAAAGAAATGCATGTTCATTAAACTTGAACTCTTTGACCAAGGATTTTGAGTAGCCTCCATGGATAAAGTCCTGAAATAGCAGGAAAAAATAGGTAGAAAAAAATCCTATGCTTTTCTGGTAAGGTTCAAGTACAACCAGTGATATGCAAGGGTCTCACCTTGATAGGATGCCTTCAGTCAACCAATTCCTGGAGCCTCAGCCTGCCCAAGTGACTTTTAAATGGCACATCTGGTGTCACCTTAGAAATTCAAGTTCTGGAGAGACTGACTCATAAATGCGGTCTAAAAGCCATAAGGTTTAAAAATAATGTAGCATATTTCGTATTTATCTTACTTGGAGCCATTAGGTTGGACTCAAGTCACATTTACAGCTTTAAAAATAACAAACCCAAAACTAAAAAAAACACCAAGAGAAGGAATGCAGGAGGGAGTAAGCGAAGATACCAGATGATCACCTAACACCAGAATCAAAAGCTAGCAATATTAATACGATGGAACTTGAAATAAAGATACAAAACATTGCTAAAGTTCTTCTCCCAGGTTCTGTATTTGACCTTTTCCTGTGGCATAAACCCTTAGCAGGTACCAGAAGAGCCGACTGGCACAGGCTTTCTCTACACACCAGTTTCCTCATGGAGTTTCTGCGTCCATTTCTGAAATGTCCCAATGGCTCTGCCAGTCCCAGCATCATGGACACAACTAAGCGGCTGCCAGATCCTGAAGGAGGTCTCAGGAGAGGAAATGCCATTCTGCAGGATTCCACACTGTTCACAGGGAGGAAGGATGCACCGGATGCAAAACCAGATGGTATTACTTTTATATATATTAGCGACTCTACTACCACTCACTCCTGAAAACTTTGGTGTCTAAATTTCATAAAGATCCAGAAACATTTTCAAGGAAATGGATTCTAGAGCTACAAGTGAGGTCAGCACAGAGCACTTTACAGATTGAAGATCAATCTGTTTTAATAGCATACAATGATGACTTGCAAGCACCAACAAGGAAAAGGGGGTTTTGATAGCAGATAGTTACTCAGTCTTTCTGAAATGGGCAGAACAAGACCCAATATAAGCTGAAGCCAGTTAATTCAGAGCAAAAATAAGACACAGATTTTTGGAAGAACCATGAACTGCCCAAAGATCTTACCACAGGACAGGGTAGGTTTTCCCCTTATCTTTAGGTCCTTCAATACATTACAGCTCCTACTTCCAGGCATGAAGTAGAAATAATTGGGGCACATTTTCCAGCCTGCACAGTGCAGAGGGATAGGCTGGGAGAGCATGAAAACACCAAGTTCTATGTCTGTGCTTGCCTAGAATGAGAAGGCTTTATTGGGGTTGGACATTCTGATCCCCTCCTTGCCTTCTACAGCTTTGCTTGGGGAAACTGGTGAAGATGTGGATCTGCTATGCCTTTCTCTCAATAATATCTGCTTTCTTTTGGCCTGAAGCACTTATATGTCATTAGGATAAGAGATTACTGAGATTTTGTGGGAGGTAGACAGGCACCAGTGGTTTCCAAGTGTTTTAATAAAAACTGATTTCTGACTAACCTTTCTCTTTTTTTGGACCAAGGAATGGAAAATGGAAGAAAATGATTCATAAACCTGATCAGTGGCATCAAGCTACTTGTGTGCTAGAAGATAAGCTGCAGTATGTGCACTCACAAGCCCTGGGTTTTATGGTCATGGCGTAAGCCTAAGCCATGAAGGAAAGGCAAATCTTCACTGATTTTGCTGGTGGAAAGAGTGGTTCAATCTGTGCATGCTCATGCTGGTGAACTGCTGCCAGCTTTTTATTTATAAAGGAACGTGACCTAATGAACATTTTCCCTAGACAGGAGGCTGCTGTATGGTCAGGATAGTGACACTGGATTGCTTTAGTGGGTGTATACCTGGAGGCATGCTGATCACACCAGAGTTCCCGTAGGCATAAACACTTCCTACTGGTCAAGGATACTTGTTCCTACAAAAATCAGCAATGCCTGGCTGGGAACTCATGTCTTGATGTACACTAGGGAGTGACTCATTGTAACAGTGAGCCAGCTTTGGTCCAGCAACAACATCAGGAAGACGTGGGAAAGAGGCTTCTTGCCACCTGCGAAAGGAGCAAACAGCCACCAGAGCCCAGCTAAGGGCTGATGACCACCAGCACACTCAGCTTCTTCATCCTCATCCCTTCTTTTCTCAGAGTGGCATTTGGGAGCCTGGCCAGCCTTCAGGGGCCAGCTGGGTGCAGGTGGCCATAGCTGGCTGTAGGGCTGCAAGGGCTCAGGGCACAGGGAGGCGAGCAGAGGTGTGCTGGTGCTGGAAGGGCTCTCGGGAACAGCTTCAGCAGAGGAGGAGCAGGATCACCCTGTGAGTGATCAATCCCAAGAGCTCAGTGGGATGTGTGACCCTGAGATTACCCTTACAGGAGCACTGGCTCCCAAAGAATGCTGCCGCTTTTCTCTTTGTAATGCTGTGCGTGAGGCAAAAACCCAACAAGCAGCAAAGTTTCACTGAATGAAAGTACGACCCATTCAAGGAGGGGACACACGCTTGTCTGTCCTTGGCAGAGGGAGGTGGCAAGCCTGATGTCCCAATGTCTGTCAGTGCAAGTGTGAGTCAGAAGAAATAAATGCCCTTGTTGTACACAGTCAGTAGCTTCAGTGAGAGGCGAGAGGGGCTCTGCAGCACAGCCTGCTCTGCTGGGGCCTCCTAGCCCTGAGCAGCTGGGGTGGCATGGCCCTTCTCCCTGCAAGGCTCTTCCTAAACAATCCCCTTCTGCAGGCACTTGGGCTTGTGGAAGAGAAGCCAGGCAAACACCATCACAGACACCAGCACAAGGGAGCACAGCACCATCAGGCCCACGTAGCTGCTGTGGGAAAGAGGGGGCACAGCAGGCTCCTCTGCAGGGATCATGTTGGTCAGGTTCAGCATGTAGCCCAGAGTCCAGCCTGCATCACTGCTGCCGATCTGAAATGAGAGAGGAGCAGAATCAGCACTGGGATGTGCAGGGACTGTTGATGGTATTGCTGGGGCAATGGCACCCCTGGGGAAAAAGAGCTGGGCTGTGCAGCAGAGGTTGCAGTTAGCTGTTAGGGTAGAGCCCTCTCCTCCATGAAACACACCTTTCCAAGGAAGTGGATCCTTTGCCAGTTCTTTTCAGTGAATTCGTAGCCATTTTCCAGGAGAGAGAGGATGTAGGCTCCAGAGAAGCAATATTCGCAGAGGTACTTTTCTTTTATTTGGTGATACGCTGTCTTCACCTAGGGAACGAGAAAGTCACCAGGCTGTTAAACACATCTTCCGACTGTTCCAGCTTGCACCTGAGCATCCACTGCAGGTGCTGGTGGGATCTTCCCCCTCTTGCCTTGGATGTTACCCCCAGCTACAGAAAAATTAGCAACAACTCTTGCCACCCAGCAGCCCCAGCCCACTGTCATAAGCACTGCTCACCTCATGCCAAGGCCGGGCACAGAAGCTCTCAATAGTGCTGGCCACTTTGTCCAGGGCAATGGGGCTTTGTTCACTGCTCAGGTTCAAAAAGTTCATCACAAAGTAGAAAGCAGAAAAAGCCTGAAGAAGAAAGAATATTTTAACCTGACTGGGCCTCAGCATGAGCAGGAGAACAGAAATCCCACAGAAGAAAATGTCTTTATTTACAGATAGAGAAATGTAAGAACCAACATCACACACACAAAAGTAGGTATATTTTCAAGAGCAATGTCATTCTGAGACACATCCCTCAGAGCTGATAAGGGTTAAGGAGGTATATTTTCAAGAGCAATGTCATTTTGAGATACATCCCTCAGAGCTGATGACAGCTAAGGACCCCAAAAGGAAGGTGGAAGTAGGAACTTCACTGACCACAGTATCCTGAAGAGCTTCCGTGAATCCCTCTCCTCTACACACTGGTGCCAGAGGGGCACACGGTGAATGCTGCCTGCCATCAGGCATCCCATTTTGGCAACTGAATGAGATGAGCGTGCAGCCACTGTCACCACAAACAGCAAAGGTGATGGTCTGAAAGGGCTGTATAAGCCCCAGAATATAATCCAAAGTCCAAAAAACCCACCTCTGACCATGGCCAATAGCTGATAGGTATGGGACAGTTTATGAACAGGGCAAGGGAGTATTAACAGTTCCTCCAGGAAGCCTCACAGCCACTGAAGTTTTGCAGCTCTAGGACAGATGTTCAGTGTGGTGTCACACATGATGTGTGTTCAGAGCATACACCATCTCCTCATCACAACTGGAAAGCAGACAGGTGAGCTGACTGATTGGTTTCAGTAGTGCTTACACAATTCTGGATGAATTTCAGATCTGGCACCACCACTGACCTTGGGAGAAAATATTTACAGGAACAGTGTATCCTGAAAGGCCCACAGCAGGCTCTCCTGCCTCTGGTGCTGGCCATCAGGAAGGACTGCTTGAATAATGAATCAGTAAATGGAGCACCCCAAGGAGATGCCTACAGGAGATGGGTAGCATGGGACCAGTGCAGCACTGGTAGGCCAGTATTTACCGGGGTAGCTCTTACATGAGCTGTTCTCACAGTAAGTGCAGCACTACTTTTGTAGTTACATATTCAAAAAGCCATTTTGTAAATTATTTCCTGCCCCAGACATGGAGAATACACTCTAGCATTACTCTGAGTATCTGCTCTTCTTATATTTTGGGTTATAGAGTTGAAGAATGTGAACACTTACCCTAAAATCCCCTTGTAATGGAGGTAGGTATATCCCATTGAAGGAGCAACTGGAGTAAGGACAATTGGTTTTGTTAAAGAGTTTCTGGATGCTTCTTCGGCACTTTTGAAAATCCCCCTCTCCCTGTATGTACAGCTGGCTGAAAGGGAACTGCTTTTTCTTGGCTGATGTACAAGGGTTTTTGAAGAGGTCACTTATATTTATAGTCCTCTGATACCCCTGGTGAAAGCATGGATCCAAGATGCTGCTGTTCTCCACAGTCTGAAAGTAAAATAAATCCAAGCTGTTACGCTTCACTCTAGAGTAACACCCTGGGAAAGAGTCACAAGGAAGGGTGGCCCCAAAGCACTTGTCAGAGCACATCACACCAAGATACAGACATCTGCTCAAAGGGATGAGGATGGTTTAAGGCACTGGCTGTGATTTGGGAGATGTGGGTACTGCCACAGCTTCCTTGTAGCACCCTGGGAAAATTGTTTTAAGAAACATTTTGTGAATCTGCCATTGATTTGGCATTCTCAGAGATGAGGAAACATCACCTCCCCTGAGTACTTCAGTTCAGCACAGTACCTCTGCTATCCCATGCCCAAGAATCAAGGCACCTCAGATAGGCAGTACTTTTGAAAATGTTAACTGTCATCTCCTTGGGCATCTGTCCAGTCATTACAGAGGATGATTACATTTCCCAAACCAAGACTAAGGGCTGAGACATTTAGCTGTGACACAGCAACTTTTACAGCACCAGTATGTCAAAGCTGGGAGGGTCCAGGATCTCCACCTGCAATTACAGATGTACTTGCCTGTAGGTCCCTGGCCAGTTTCTGTTGCAGAGCCTGGTCCTTCCCATAACAGAGAAAGCTGTGCGTGTACACTATGTAATCCTTGCCATAGAGGCGGAAGTAGAGCAGGTTCTCTGGAGACTCAGGAGAGTATTCATTTGGTACAAAGGTAATCTGTGTTGAGGCTCCTCCAAGGTCTAGTGCTCCTGATGTCTCACTTGTGGATTTCAAGGAGTGTAGAAGTTGTGTCCACCCAGACTTAAAAAAAAAAAATTGAAGTAAAACAGATACATCAGGCATGGGGAGGATTTATTTAGGAGTGGGAAAAAAAGAAAATAAATAAACAAAGAAAGATCTACGAGGAGAGAAGCAGAAGCACAGAACACAGGAAAGGCAGGAAGGCTAGAAGACCTGGAGGGGGGTATGAGATGAAAGGCAGAAGAAGACACAAGAAAGATGCAGGCTCGGAAAGGCAGAAGATGGATCATGTCTAAGTGTTTGCAGGAGGACTAAGAATATGAAATCTAATACAATTATTATGAGAAAAAACAGTCAACTTACTGTTTCAGCTCCCAGATGATTTATAAGCTCAAGAGTAAAGAATAAATAAAAGATAAAAGAAAAATAAAGAATAAATAAAAGAAAAAAATTTAGATCAGGAAGCAAGGAGGATACTGTACCCAAGTGAAGTTATCAAAAGAGCTAGTGCTTTGCTTTAATGCTTTAAGCCTGACTACAGTGGTACATCCTGATACTTATTGGCATCAAGATGTACTCACAGTAATTGCTGAGGCAAGATGTGCAGCTTCCTGATCTCTGGTAAATGGCTTAGAAACATTGGCCTGCAACACCCTCCTGCAAGGCATGATTTACAAAGCACTGCAAGCTGATGATTCAAATATATTACAGTACCTGCTTGAAATTGCCCAGCAGGTAGTTAATGGTGATCCATCCATAGGCTCCTTCTTCCTGACCACTGATGATTCTGGCACCCTGGAAGTTGAAGGGAGCTGATCGTAGTGTCTTCTCTACTGAGGACAAGACTTTGTCAGCTGCACTTTTATTCTCCAAGCTGGATGAATGGAAGAAAGGATGGATTGACTCCAGCTGATAGCTCTCTGCAGCCTATTGGCTTTATTCTGAGTAGGCAGGCTGCAACTCCCCACCCAGCGTTAATTGTAACATTCATATGGGTACATCCAGCTCTAACTGGCCGTGTCCTTCTCTGTCACACCTTGACAGCACAGCTGCCACCAGCTCTGACACTTACAGATCCTGCAGCTAAGAGTGGTACCTGTACCAGAGCTCTCTTGTTCTCCTAGAGCACATGGCCTGGTAGGGACTGCACTGTGGACATTGCGCTCACTCTTTTCCATCAACATTGTAGGAGAAATCCATGCCCTCTGGTATCCCCAGGAAGACTTCCCAGGCAATAAATACGTAAGATCAGCTCCCTGTCCCAGCTAGGCAAGCGGTCTGGGGGCACCCCCATGAAAATCACAAACTGGAATTAAAGGAGGATATGATTATAAAGTTACCTTAGCTCTTATGTGAGGAGTAAAAAATCCTAGCTCAGGTGTAATACCAGACTGTGGGGGATGTCTGAGCATCCCCTTGATATGGGGGATGTCTGAGCATCCCCTAAGCATCAGCTTAGGCACTGCTACCATTCTGGTGTCTCTATGCTGCTTGTGGGTACTGGATATGATGGAAGGTTGGAGTGAGTGGAAATCGACCTTCTAGGTGAGCAGGGGAGACTTAGGACTCAGAGAGGCCAGGGGCAGAAGAGGGTATCTGGGCAAAGTATGAGCTGGCAGCATTTCTAAGGACTTTGCCCAAGAGGCCCCCACTGAGCATCCCAGCACAGTGCTCCCAGGCACAGTGCTGCAGGAGAAAAGGACAAGTCCTGCTGTACCTGAGAAGCCGCATGCCGGCAGTTGCTCCGAGGTAGACAGGTGTCTCTTGGTACTGCTTTGAGGGAATTACTTCTTCTGCTTGTCGCAGGCACTGTGCCAGAGAGGGACCTGCCTTCTCTGGGGCATGGGAGTAACCTGAGATCCCAGGGCCTGCAAGAAATAAGGACACTTCATTGCTCAAACTCTAAGCATAACCCCAGAGTACCGTCATGAGCAGTTGTGTTAAACTGTATCACTATTACAGGCAGCAACATCAGATTCATCCACTCCATTTCTAAGGAGTTTTAGAAATCCTACAACACCAACTAAGCCTGATACACGTGGGGACAGCCACAGCACCCAGTGTCTGCCACTCGCTCTCCGTAAAGCAAGCAGTGAACCAGTGATGAGGTCTGCAGTGAGACAGATAATTTGCTTAGTATATCCTGGACATCTGCAGATTCATCTCTGCTTCTGCCTGGGTATAGCATGGATCTGCAACTGACAACCCCCTGGCACTTCACTATGCTGGGTCCTCTGGGGGAAGATGCTATCATTTGTTTGTGTACTGCATGCTCACACTACAGCACTGAGTGCTTTGCAGCTATCCCCTTTCATGCTAACCCAAAGAAAAATTCATTGTCCCTCCCTGCCACGTGTCTCCTGGTAAAGGACCAGTGCCTGCATGGGCTGAAGCGAAGCCTGCTCTATGTTTGCTCCAGGTTGCCCTGCGCTCAGTGTGCTGCTCATGGTGCGGTGTGCTGCGGTGCTGAACAGCTATCACAGCAGCTCGCTAACAGCGTGGCTCTCCCCTGCACAATAGACAGGCCTGAAAAAACCTCAGGCAGGCTCTCACACCACCTCTCCTCTCCCTAGCGCACAGAAATCCATGATGGCCTACTCTGTTCCTTGTCATGTGCATCCTTGGGCTTCATTTACACCCTCTTAAACCATACAGTATCTACACAGCAAATAGAATAAAAAATAAATCATAACATGCATAATTTGAGCAACCATTGCCCACAGGCCTAGTGCATAGCTGGTATAGAAGCCCTGAAAAAGAGCAAACCATGCCCTCCCCTCTTGCTGCCTGATGTTCACTGGCACTTCATTCAGCAAGAGTGCATGCAGATGTTTTATTTATTCAAGTACATTCTTTGGTGTAGTTCTTTCCAAAAAGCACTTACTTCTAAGCATCCTAAAAACAAGGAAAAAGTAGATTGATCTTTCCCTCCCAGGAAGGTCTGGCACATACAGCTCCTCATGGGAAGTGGTGGGATGTGCATTAGCTTGCAGATATAACACTGTTTTCACCGTTGGCCTCTTCCTCCAGGTTGCTCCTCCCCCACCCATGGGTTGCATTATCTGTTCTTCATCCCATGCCACTTCCACAGCTCCCTTTTCTCCTCTTACCTTCAACTTTACACACCTCCACTTGCTGCACCACCCCAGTGTTGTTCTCCTTCTCTGCTGGCCACTCATACACGTACAGGTTAGTGTGGGACGACCCCGCATCCAGCACAATCCCATACTGTGGGCAAAATAGAGCCATCATTGCACCTGAGGCAGCAAACCAGCCACAGCATGTGCTGGTCTCCACACGTGGGTGGGGGGACCAGAACTGAACAGCCTGTCTGGCAGCTGTGGGAACACGCTGCGCCATTACTCTTCTCAGCAATGCTTTAGTGCAGTTTCCATCAAAGGATACAAGAGCAGAGAAGCAGCAAAATTGGAGATGATTATTTAGGGGATGATATCCTGTGAAGCTGTATCTGTTTTTACCATGAAGATGTGAAATGAGATGTTGAGGTGCATGGAGCTAGAAAGAGAGGTTAGCCAGACCCAGCAAGGGCAGCAACATGTCCTGGAGCACTATGCACACCTAATCCCTCATCTTGGCTTGTTTTTCTGTAAGAGTATCAGCTCATAATACCTTAATATTCCTCGGAAGTGGCTGGTTTTGGGTCACTGCTACAGCAATTAAAGCAATTACAGCCAAAGTAGAGAGGAATCCCAGGATGAGTAGAATCTTTCTTGTCCAAGACATCTTTGGTTTGGTACCTGTGACTAGAGCAGAAAAAGGATGTTAGTATCTCAGTAGCTCCTCTCATCTCACACCCCAAAGGTCTTCAGGCATGTTCCTGCAGTTCCTTTCCACTGTGAAGCATCTGCCTTTGCCCATCCCTGCTCCTATCTCCTGCTCCATGTCCTTGTGTGGGATTTCTTAAAGGCAGAGCTCAGTCCCAGGGTCCTGCAGATCTGCTCTCATGGGCCATGCCACATCTCCATGGGCTGCCCTGTGCCAGGTGGTGATGAAGGAGGACATAAAGATGCAGCTTATGGTCAGCCTGTCCTTGAGATACCTGCTGGTGAGTGAGGAACTGTATAGCAAAACCAGCTGTATGGAGCAAACACCAACTTACTCTATAGCTCTGCATTTGGCTTAATCGCTGGCAGACTGGGGAACCTAAAGCTTTAACTCCTGTGACATTTTTTCCTAGTATATTTTATGCTTTTTTTCTTTTTTTTTTACAATGTTTATAACAATTTACAACATCCTCATCACTGGTAATGCATTTAGGAAGTGTAACACTAGACACTGGTATGTGGCTGTCAATTCAAGCAATGCTGTCCTGCACCTTGGCAATGCTATACAGAAAATATGAGCTGCACTCTGCAGGGTATTTAAGAAATCTGTGGAGATCTTTGATGTCACTTCTCTCAAGACCAGTGAATTATGAATAGCCTGTATTTGCAGAATTGGTATAATATGGTTAAAAATCTCATACTTTGCAAAACTTGTACCAGTCTGATTCCTTAACAGTTACTGATACATTTGGTACGACCCATCTAACAAATTAATATTTTTGTGGCTAAAAACACATGGTTAGCAGTAAAAATCTGTAAAAAAACCCACTTATGGTTTGATGGGAATCATTCACAACCAATATGGCATTTGAGTTTTCAGAACCAATATACATGTACCTGCATTTGTTAGTGGCTAGCATAATGCTGTCTTTTGTTTTTTCCTGCTCTGGATTCTCCTACATATATCTCATGGTGGAAATCTCACCTCACAACTTAGGCTCAGCCAGTTTTGGTATTGTTTAATAAAATATTATCTTACAACATGAAGCTCCAGAAAGAATATGAGCAAAAGGATTTTCTAGATTTATAATCTATCTGAATATTCAACAATTACAACTAACAAATAGCTATGTCACTCTAGAGGACATACCTGCTCCCACTATGACATGAAATCCATTTCTACCCACACTGATGCTCCACAGTCAAAAGCACTCGTTGTCTGACTGCTCACACAGGTACCAATTTCTCTTCTCCTTATACACAAATACTCTAGGAGATGTTTAGAAGTGCATTATGGGTTCTCTTTTCAGGCAACCACATCAACTATCTTCATGCTCCAAGAAGGTAAGGTGATTGAACTTGCTGTGCATCTGCATGATCATTCTCCAGCCTTCAGGTGATACTAGGTCAATGCTCCAAATCCATCCTGGCACCCCACGTCATGCATGCCAATATGAAAAGCATTCAAGTTCTGAACAGGGTCATCTTCTAACCACTCTGGTTTCACATGAAAAGTGGTCCCAGCTGCCAGAAGTATACAAAGTGTTACTTAACCTTACAAATGACCCCAAATCCTAGAGTTATTTTCAGAAATTAGCCCAAGTGAAAAGAAGCAACGCCTCTCTGGAAATCTCTATCTGTAGACAAATAATGTCTTCCCACCTACCTAGAGAAAATTTAGGAACCTAAAAGTGCCAAGAGAACTTGTTTTGAAGATCTCCCCACAGGCAGGTCCATTGGAACTGACCTGGTGCTCTGTGCTCCCTCTCATTGCACTCGTGTAAATCTGCTGAGGCTAACTGTGAAATTTGGAAGCTTGTTATGCTTGCATTTTGTGAGTGCCTGTTAGAGGCACAGCGTGCTTGCCAATATCTCTAAGAATGCAGCTTAAATAAATAGTCTAGTGCACATACCAGACAGTAGGAGGTAAGAATGCATTTTATACAGCTTTATTGAAAAATGCCCCAGGACTCATGGCTTGAAGTGATTAGAAACAGCAGAGCACGACAGCTGGGAGACTTTTCTTCTTATTGGAGAGAGCAGTTGGCCTACATTAGGATAGCACAGAGCATGTCTGTTGAACAAAAATTATTTTAATACTAAAAACGTTAATAAAACCAGATGCTACAGTGTAAAATCAGCTGCATAGTATAGATATGAAACTAGCATGCTTGAAAACTGAAACTGCTGTTGACAGTTGCACAGCACATCCATGTAATTACTGCCACCCTTACTGTGAGATCTGGCCTAGAGCTAGCCACTAATGTCTTTGTTGGATGGGTGACTGTGGAACTCCTAAGATTTTCAAGCTTCCTATTGTGATGGGTAGTGTCCGTCTGCTGTATCTTTTCAGCAGCCACACTCTGAAAGCAGCAGCATTAGCAGGAAAGCAGGAATAATCTTCTCATTGTAATGTACCATTCCAATAAACAGCTGTAGAAATCCCTTGTCTGTAGGCAGAGGCATAATAATAATTGTCTACATCCCACCTGCAACCTGAGATTAGTCATTTTTTTTCCAAGGCATAATATTTCCTTAACCCTGAACATGACTTTTGCCTGAATTTTAGCTCAGTATCATGAGTACTTTTCAGGACTCTGGGGGTTGTAGATATGTGATTTCATTGCTGTATGCCATACACATATATGTATGGCATACGTATTAAAGTTCTCTCACATATGTATTAGAGTTCACACATGTGAACTCTAAAGCAATCAAGAAGCATTTTGTTGAAATGTTTCATGCAAGAAAAGGTATACAATGATGAGCATTATTTGGAAGGTAACCTAGCAAAGCAACAACCTTACAAATACTTGGCTATTTTAAAAAATCAAAACCACAGTATTGCAAATCTAGATAAATTAATTAAACTAAAACTCTCCTGCCATTTGCTCAGAAAGGTAATAAGGTATTTGAACAAGTTCCCTTTTCTGCACACTTGGTTACCTCCATCTGCTCTAGCCATATTTGCAGGTTCTGCAGTGGCTAAAGAATTAACATAGACTCTTAGAATCCCTTAGACTCCTCCAGCTCCTTTGCACCCCAAGTTCATGTTGCTGAATGCTGTGCAAACACTCCTCAGTCTCCAACAAGTGGGGCAGTGCTTGACCACTCTAGCACCTCTGATTGCTAGGTCTCAGGACTTGTCTTCCACTAGCAGTTTTACTCAGCTAAGGATTTTCCTCAAGCTAAAGGCATGAGGAAACTTGGCATGAGGAAAGGCATGAGGCCAGAACCCAAACAGAGATAGATCTCTGCTCTTTTTCCCACACTGCTCACTGCAATTGGTGATAAAAACATCACATAAGGCCACAAGTGGGCATAGAAATGAAGCTGCTTTTCTTTTTCCCCACTGCAAAGCTCAGGGCCACCTGATGCTGCAACCCTGTCCACTGCACAGACGTTAAGCACTCTTCAGATGCTGCAGTACAGTCAAGCATCAATGTTTCTAATTTTGGCCTCTGTCTTTTTTTTTTTTCTTATAAGGGCTACCACTGGTTCCATCAAGTGATTAGTGCAGGTCCCAGAACATAAATAGATCTAGTATCCATTCTGTCTCTGAGTTAGCTGTCAACTGAGAATGACATTGGCAGCCACTCCAGATAACAACAGTTTTCTGCAAAAACCCTGTTGTTCTTGGTAAATAACCCAGGAAGGACCAAACCAGCGTGGGAGGCAGCTCTGTGTGAAGGCAAGGGAGCAGGATTGTCCTCAGAGTCTTCCAGACCTTCAAGACAAGCAGGAAACTGCTTCTACAGCTGACATCACACTAAGTCACTGGCAACTCTGCGCGCCAGGAGATGTCACTCACCACCAGGGCTGCCCACCTCACAACTCCCTTCTCACCAAACAAGACTTGGCAACAAATTTTAAAAGGAGTTGGGCAACCAGCTGCTTTTAGACATGCAATAAGGAGAGGCTAAGGCTGGCTAAAGAACTGAAGTTAGGATTGTCAGGGAGATAGGGAGAGATGCTGTGCATAGCTCAAAGCCATGGTCATTTCAGAGAACCTCACTGTGACCCATTATCTCTAATAAATACAAATACTGTTGTAAGCTCTGGCTTAGCACTACAGTAAAGTTGATGTTTGCTCTTTCCTTTGGATGCTCATGCTGTTACAGAAGGCTGTACTGCAAAGCCATCACTCTTCCACTGCACAAGTGCCACGCTGACAGAGGCAGTTTGCATTGTTACCTTTATGCTCTCAGCACACCTCTGTAGGGTCAGAAAGATTCTAATTTTCAGCCTTAATTTATTTATTGCCAGTCTGTCCCCTCTTTGTTCCACATCTGTCTCAAAACTTTTGCAACTCTCAATCCTCCTGGAATTTATTATCTTAACCAACTTATAAACAATGAACCTTTCTGGATTTTTGTCTTTCCAGATGTTTTCACCTACCTGAAGAGTACAGCAGCCCTTCTCTGCATACAGAATAATCTGCTTTTATTTTTCTTAAGCATTCTGACCAGAGCTGCAATGAGACTGTCTTTGCACAGAAAGGTACCCATTACACCAGGAGATGATACAGTCCCAGCCTGCATGAAGTGAGCTGGGGACCTGTACTACCTCAGACACATGATTATCTACCTTCATGGCCAGTACTAAGTCAACCCAGCACCTCTCCTACACAATCCTAGCAAACTCACATTTAATCACATTAATTAAACTAGCCCTGCTACGTGCTGTAAGCAAAGGGGGTTCCAAGACACATTGCCTGCTGCCCACAAGGCTTGGAGTGACGACAGAGAATAGTTGGCATTTTATGAATCCTGCCCATCAGCTGGCAGCTGCCTCTGCTGCTGATCACCCACGTTACTGCTGCAGTCTGTTGGGAGTCTCTCCAATAACTGGTTTCCTAAGCACAGTCTTTGGGGGAGAGCTGCTAGATGCTCATGCAATCACATAGCCCAGCAAATGGGAATATAATCTGTGGAGCTCCTGAACCTAAATTTATCAGAGAGACACATTGCAGTGCTGAGAAGCCACTGAATTATGACCCATCACAGAGGGACATAGGCATACTTGAA
This sequence comes from Coracias cyanogaster, assembly GCA_033124195.1. NCBI lineage: Eukaryota > Metazoa > Chordata > Aves > Coraciiformes > Coraciidae > Coracias > Coracias cyanogaster. The sequence goes on along the minus strand of JAVSBS010002671.1, from coordinate 27,568 downwards.
GACTGAGAAAATGGGAACAGTATGGATTGAAATGAGTCACATGCCAGCATATTTTTAAAGCAAGGAGCAACAACTTGCCTGCCTGGCTGTCAGCTGAAAGAGCACAGGAGCCCATGGTTGAAGGGTGCCTGGATCCCTCAGCATCTGGCACCTGCAGCCAGCTCTGTGGCATGGGGTGGGTAGCCTGGGCAGAAGGAGCATCTGTCAGGGCAGGTGCTTGCAGGTGAACAGGATCCCAGTCAGCAGAGAGACTAGTAAACAGGTGCTCTGACAATGCAGTCTGCACATTTACTAACTGCAGGAATTCATGTCTATGAAGTTCTGCTGGCAGTGATGGCAGGGAAAGGGGGTGGGAGCAGTCAGTGCTCCTGCTCTTCACGGTGGATACAGGGGATGCACATTATCCTCCTGCTGAGGAAAAATGAGATTTCGGTAGTCATGAAATTTATCTGGCTAAATTGCACGCTCAGTGAGGTTGCTGAACTTGCATCAGGTTTTGAGGCACACTACTTAAAAGGCATTCCTGTCTTCAAACTCACCACAACCAAACAACTGAGTCCATAAACACTCAGAAGAGCTACACTGCTTTATTTAGCAGTTCTTTTTGAAAATTTCTGTGTCCCCATCTGACTTCTTACTCATTCTTCATCTGCTTTTTTAATTCAAATGTGATCTATATCCAAGTTACCTAGGAAGATCTTGCTGCAAAGCAAACCACTTGTTGAACATGTTGAAATTAGAATTCAAACTCTAGATCAGGATTTTAGGTTACTTTTTACAGCTGTTATGTGGTACAGTGTGGGAGGCTCTGCTTCAAGTTTTAATTACTCATATGGCAAAAGCTGTGGCCTAGATAGTGGTCTGATCTCTGGCCTTCCTTGTGGTACTATATACAATTATAAATACACCTTTATTGAATTATGTTTTTCCAGATTAAACACTTACAACTGCTGAAGTACAAACACTGAAATGTCAGTAAAACTGATAATCCAAACAATGTAATGTATTTTTTCGGATGCTGTCTTTAAGAGGCATTTGATACTTTGAAATCACACAGCCCAACATGTCTCAGAAAGACTTCTATGGACCTAGGCTTTGCAGCTGGGCAGAGTGCCTGAACTAGTGTGTGCCACGTGCGCACACACACACGTGTGTGTTAGTGAGCTGGAAGATGGAATAGAGAGTGCACCTATATGTGTGTAATACCAAGTTGGGAGCAAAAGCACACTGACATAGGACTGGGATTCAAAATTAATTTGATAAATAGGGGAGAGCCTGTGGAAAACATCCAACTCACTTGAGTAAGAACAAGATAAAATATGACATTTAGAAAATAGCCATTGCTCAAAGACAGCATGGTGAGCAATCACTTAAGTAGCGCTTCCAGAGAAAACATTCTTGGAGCTATTGCAGTTTGCAGTAGTCCTTCCCTCCCTCTAATGCTGGTAAAGCCTCCTACAAAGTTCTATGCCCAATTTTGGACACTGCCTTTCAGGAAAGATGTAGATCACTTGGACAAACTCCAGAAGAGAACATGAAGAAATATCACAAGTCTGAAAACTTGACCTCTGAGGTAAGATTGAAGGAATTGGGTTGCTTAGAAAGAGAAGAGGAAGGGAGACACATTAGCTGTCTTCAGACAAATGAAGGGTCTATCTGCCAGTGTTTTTGTAGCTGATCCTGCCTCAGGGCAGGGGTGGCTCCTGGACTTTCTCCCAGCTCTGTTTCCTCGGTTCAGAAGGCAGGGAGTTAGCAAAAGGAGGGTGATGCACTTGCAAGCCATGCTGTTAACAAAGACCAATGCAATGCATACGCTCTCCTCACAGGATACAGATGCATTTGAATGAATCTGTTCTGTCCTTCCCCCAGCAAAGCTCCAGCTTGCATTCAGATATAGTTGAGCCATGGCAACCACCTTGCTATATGGTATCCATATGTACAACATTGCTTGGGGAGGGAGCACCTCATGCTTTTGCTGCTTTTAGAGTCACCTCTGCAATATGACCACAGGAAATTGTGCAAGACACATTGGAGGAATTCCCTTTTCCTGGAAGAAAGAAAAGCCCATTCCAATGCTGGAGAGTTGGCAGGTGCTCGAGGCTGCAAAAGCTGAGCAGCAGCAGCAGCAAGAGATGGACAGAGAGGAGTGGGCAGCACACAGGTCTCTTCTCTCCTTTCTGCAGCCGCCCGCACAGCCAGTGGTGGCACAGAGGAGCTTTGTGCTCAGGGCAATCCCATGGCCCTCCTTACACCAGCCCTGCAGAGGGTCTACTGCTGGCAGAGTGATGCCTGGGGAGTTCCGGGCAAGAGCCCCGTGACCTGGGCTGCCCTAACAACAAATCCCTCATTCACCTTGTGCACAAAGTGGATTCCCTTGCCTGAGACTTTCCCACAGAGCCGGGCAGCGCTGGGTGTGCTGCTCAGCCTCACCGGGTGCACTACAAGGCACTTGCATCACCTGCCATCCCTGCATCATAGCCTGTCTCCCTGTTATTATACACTGTCCCCACCAAAGCTTTCCTGATGCCTGTTCATTACATAGTCTATGGGAAGATTTTCTTCTGGCTTACATCCCAGCAGTCAGACCAAGACACTCAACATTTTCAAATACAACCAACAAGTGGCAAGAAACTGCAGACACAATCACCTTTAGACAGTTAATTTTCATGCTTTTATGATGTTTCTGAGCTTCTAAGCCAGTACCCTATTTGTACTAATTTATTTAGGATTCATAAATCAAAGAGGTTTCCAAATCAGAACAAACAACAGTTAACAGTCACATCTGACTCCTGCGTGGCAACTTCTGGTATTAATTTGCTACCAGCCCATCAAAGCTATATTTTCACTGGAGATTTACTGCTATTATCCACGAAGCTTGAAGTTTCATTAGGAAATATCCAATGAGTTCAAGATGGCTTCCCCCACTCCACATCTTACCACCTAAGTTATTGCTTGAATATACTTGTCTATCACATGATGTGAAGATACTTGTTTCTCTTTCAGGGAAAAAAGAAGCATCAAGCACTGACACCTTTTCAGTTTTGCTCTTATTGATAGTTCTAACGTTCTGGCTTGCAATGGGCCAATAGTTCTGCTAGGCTTCCTTTTGTGCTCAACAGACTTTCTTTCTTCTTTGCTCTTCCTATATCTCTGTCTGTAATTTTTTCCTTATGTTTCTTTAGACCATCTTCTACATTTTTCAACTTTAAATTTGCATTAATTGCACTTTCCTTTTTTTCACCCCTAAATATTAATCTTCTACAGATGTTACTGTTTTTCAAATTAGCATAACTTTCAACTGTTGGATTAAGGCTTTCGGGGAATAGAATAACAAATGAATAGGCTGGTTAGCATTCCTATTTGGCTATTTTAAATACTCCACTGATTCAGCTCAAGTAGTTTTAAATTTCAGAAATCAGTTATTTGAGATGCTACTAGACATTATTTGTTGACACAGGATAAGAGCTATTAGTTGTATAATAATTCGTAACTCTCATAGTAGTGTTTTTTTTCTCTGCCAAGATTGAGGCCAATATACATTGCCAATATACACTTGCATTGCAAACTATGTGATGGTCACTCTTGGTTTTGAGGAATTACCCTTTCATTCACTAAAATCCACCATACTAGCTTTCCTCATCCCTACGCAGACAGTCACGCTCTTCTCTCTCTCCAGCATCCTGGCTGGTAATGGGCACTAACCTTCACCAGCTTATTGCTTGTTCCCTGTTCAGCCCTAGGGAGCTATTGTGTACAACTATTTAATTATGGTTGTTGCTGCTAAAGACAGCAGGGCCACTGCTTTAACAGGACGATTTGTGATGTGAGTCATATTACCAACCCAGTACAGCCCACCCTTCCCTGGTGGCCATTTGTCATGACAAAAGAGAGGAAATAGTCTCCAGAACAACTGCTCTCCCCCTTCAATACCCATGCTGGGTCAGCAAGCTCAGAAACTTCCTGGAAAACACAAAGTCCTGAGCACTGTAAATACTGCTGCCCCCAAGAGAAGGTTCTGGCAGGAGGAATCACCACAGAGAACATACATCCAAACCTCTCACCACCCACAGTGGTGTCAAAATACGCCCTCCCAGTAACTGCAAGTTTCCCTGTATGCCTTCTCTACTGACAACATCCCCTGCTTTGAAGGAGATGAGGCTGCCAAGCCCCTCACCACATCTCAAGGACATTTTTCTCTGAATTGCAGATTCCTGGGATTGCCTTGTCCATTGAGCAACACTACCGCTTTCAGGGGCTCACTTCCTCAGCTTCCAAAGAACAAGATGGCTGCTCGAACTGCTGCATGTGAGCACACAGAGCAGCTGCCTGTGCTGCTGCAGCTCGCGGGAACCCAAGTGTCCTGAGTATTTCCGCATAGCAAAGCAACCAGCTTTTCTCCTGGAGTTTCACTTCCCACTCAGGACTGAAAAACCATTGGAGATCTACCGCAGAAGGACAAACGCTGTTCCAGGCTGGTGCAGCATCAGCAGAGCCACTGGCGAAGGCCCTGGACAATGAGGCCACGTATGTGGAGGGACAGATGATGGCTATTCCCCAGCATCCCCAGCATACGCTGGAGATGGGCACCACGCTCATCTATGCCTGGGATATTGCCTACACCTGGATTGTGCAACCCCTTCCAAGTGTGCTTTCCAGCACAGGTGTTTGCTCTTTTAGAGAAGCGTATCTCAGACCTGCATGACACCCAATGAGTTTTCCCTCCCTTAACATGCATAGTACCCATCTGCAGCAGAGAAAACGGTAGGGACCTTCCCTCTGCAGCCAATTCTAGCAGATGAAGTGAAAGGCCCCTTGCTATCCAGGCAGGGCAGCAGCCTTGCTGCCTCCTTTCAGTAAGCCAACGTTAAGTCTGCACACATAAAAATGATAGCTCTCCAGTTAAACACTTCCAGATTTGCCCCTGTACCTCCAGCTGTCAGCACTGGTATCTCCCTCCACTGCTCACTGCAGAGCACAGGACAGGGAACAGCTGGGATAATTTCTGTCTCCTGCTGAGGAGTACATCCACTGTCTATGCTTTGTGAAAAAATATACTGATTTCTCAGAGGTCAGCTTTAATAACTAAGATTCCCACAAACCATGAGGATAATTCAGCTTATGATATTTGGCATGAATATCACGCTCTGTTCCTCATGCTGCTACAATTTCCATTTCAAATAGCAGGAAACAAATTACTTTGTGGTATTTTTCAGGACAACCAATGGGAAAAGCCTGAGACCAAAGCCTGTTGCAGGGCACAGGCTTTGACAAAGTGCCTGAGTGTTAGAAGAAATACTTCTTAGAGATAGCAAAGGTAGTGAAAAATAAAAGTTAAATATGAATCCAAGTTCTCATGGTCAGAAGAGCATCTTGCAAGGGCTGGAGCCTCATGCAGACAAGGAACAAAACAGCAAAGGAGTTTTGCTGGATGAATGGGCTGGCACAGGACGTTACTAGTCTCCAAGGTTCAGATTACTTATTGCTGAGACATGCAGTGAATCCCAGGGAGAATCAGGCTCAGGAAAGGAAACCCATTTATAATCAAACCATAGTTTGGCCTTCAATTTACATGTATTCATTACTCCCCCCTCAAAGTCCTTGCCTCAAATACGTCAAAATACAAACATGAAATATTTTGGATAAGGCAGCATGGGCACACAGTGGTAACAAGGACAAGGCATGGTCCCAGCAGCCCATCCTTCTGACACATGCTCAAGCTGCCCTGTCTGCACACATTATACACAAGGGGCTGCTGCAGAGGCACTAAACCACAATCACCTCTGGATGCCCACCAGCTCCCAAGCATCTGTAAAGACTGCACCCATGACTGGGCCCAGTAAGAAGACATGACAGGTCTGAATTCTCACTGCATTTCCCCAGGAGAGTAAGAGCACAAGCCACTCTCCCTTCCCAATACGGAGGTGCAAGCAGGGAAGTCCCAGCCTCTTCTGTAACACTTGCCTCCAGCTTTCTGCTCCGTGCTCTAGCCTGTATGTCCAAAGATGTTGACCAGAACAGAGAAATCAACACTCTCCACTGTCAAAAGCCAATATAAGAGAGATTACTTCAGCTGAAGAAGCGACAAGCTTGTGACATGACCGCTCCAGCAAAGGGGACAGATTCATAGCATGGAAAAGAACTGCTGGCTGGCTCTGTTAAGATGAGCACAGACCCTCACAGCAGGAACGGCCAGCAAACCTGGGCCCGTGCACAAATCAGATGCAGGGCTGCTGCTTCCCTACCGTTGCTGTGTTTTGCAGCCTCTCTGAGCACTGTTCTCCCTCTGGCTACAGGATGTCCCAAACTCAAGCCAGAGCTCACCTTTCAGCTGCAGGATCTCCAGCCCAGCTGCGGCAGTTGCAGCAAGTTCACATGCACAGGCTTCTGTCCTCATGTCTCTTGCAGGAGCAAGGGCATTGAAAAGCTTATTTATTAACAGCTTCAGGACAAAGGAGCAAGAAAGAAAACAAATCCATGTATAAATCGGCTAAAGAGAAAACTTGTTACTTTAATGGTCCCCTTTATAATTCCTAAAGTATGGCCTGGAGCTGCCCTGGCATCACTTCTTGTGAAGCTGAATCAAGCAGAACCGCCCCAGTTGTGCAGTAAATAGCCCAAGAAGGGCAGAACAGCCCTGAAGAAGAAAGTGCTAACTTATGCTGCATCCGGATTTTTCTTGGCTTCTAGCAGGATTTAGGAAGACTGACAGTGGTCAGCTTTCTCACCACTAAATACCAAGCAGTGACTTGCATTAGCACCTACCTCTGCAATCCAGGACATATGCTTTTCTCTGGGACAAGGTAGAAACAGGATAAGGAGAGAAAACTCATGCAAGAGCTGTCTCAAACAACACCAGTCAGTGCTAGCTGAACTCTCAGATAGGAGCACACCAATCTTGAACACTTTGCCAGACTTTTGCCTTTGATAACATTTCTCAAGCGAGGAAGGAGAACAAAAATAACAAACACTGTTCTGTTTAACAGTAGCCCAGAGCAGAGAAAAGCTGAGCTAAAGTTTCCAACAATTATGAGTACAAAATCCTAAAGCAGACATACAGTGTACTATTTTTTAATTTAAAACTGGCTGGAATAGGAGTTTTATCATGTGGATTGAAAACTGTATAAGAGCACAAGGAAATATATCAAGATGACAAAACATGTTAGAAAAACAGTATTAAAATGCTCAGTATAGCAGTGGTATGGATGAGGGAGCAAAGGCCTCAAGCAGAAGTGGCAAATTGCACTGTAGTTCATTGGGAGGAACTGCACATCCAAGAAGGACAGCTAAATGTCCAAGGTATCTATGGAAACCACCATCCTACACAGGAAACAATAAAACTTGGAAAAAGACAAACATGAGATAAATACTCAAACTTCAAATACTCACAAGGACAATAATCCTAATTGAAAGCAGGATTTGATCCCAAAGAGATGAAGGCTCACGTAAAGAGATGTGAAGCATGGAAAAGAGTGCTAACAGGCTGAAGGAGAAATAGAAGCTGTACAGTAACTCTACAATGAGAAATCTTGGAGCTGTTTCTTCAGAGCGGATGTGGGAGCCCTAACTTTAAAATGCATTTATAAACTGGCTGGGCTCCCATACCACTCTTTGTTCAGATGACTGTCAGCAGTGGGTCTCCTCCTGGGCCATGATCTGCTTACCCTTTACACAGATACACGGGAAGTCCGCTTACTTTGGGTGGAAACAGCAAAGGCAAGAGGCTGCTGAGTAGTTTCAGCTTTGCACTTGTAATCACTGAAAGCATCCAACAATGTCCCTTGCTCTCCTCTTTTGTTTTGTCCAATATTTTTGCCCAATAATTTTCAGCTCTCAGAGCCTCTCATAGTTCAATTTGGACCATTTTTGTACCTCTGATCATGCCAAAACAAAAACTTCTTAAACTCTACTGACTCTGCCAGTTATAAACAAATGTTTTACATCTTTTTCTCATTTAATAATAGTTTGTAATGTAGCTATGATACAGGAAATGAATGTAGCAATAGTGCAAGAACTTATGGGAGCAGGAAGATGAGGTGTGTTTTGAAAAATTGTTTCAGTCATGCTCATTCTCTCACCTGTGCCTACTCCTCCTGTACTCACAGGCACTGAGCTTGCCCAGGTGCTCTGAGAGCAACCTCTGTGAGATGGGATCAAAGGTGCCAGATGCCATGTCCTCACTGTATCTCTTGGGTTCCAATTCAGTGGCAGGCTACAAATTTTTGACCAGGTCTTTTGCCATCTTTAGGAGCTAGTGGTTACTATGATATGATCCCTTTGCCTCAAAACCCCCCATACCTCATGCCCTGAAAGCCCTAGGATAGGTGCCTGATCAGTACCTTATGTCCCACAGTCCTGCTTCCTGCTGGGAGAGGTGGATGACTTGCACACGGGATGTGCTGCGACCTTGCTGTCATCTTTCTGTTATCAGAGCACAGTTTTTCCTCCAAGGAGTCATCTGCACAGGGGCTTTATCAGCACCATGCCTTCTTCTGACAAGCCACCCATGTGAGGCTTATCAGGGTGCAGGCTGCTAGGCTTGTCCCAAACACCACATTTGTTAGTATTTACCCAGTTTTAATGCAGTCAGGCATAGCCTTGGTTATCAATATAAACCATTCACTTAACCTTTGCTCTCTTGGTTCTTCTACTCCTCTCTCTCTCACACACACACACTTCCACTTGTGTTTCCTTCAGACTAGTTGTAGTATTTCCATTTCTTCAGCTGCCCATCTGCCTTATGCATGGTGTGCCAGGACCTTTGCTCCACGGGCCATCATCATGGCTGTGAAAAGGTCTCCTTGGCATGGTTTCATTATGGGGGACCCTAATAACAGCAAAGGAAGCATATTTTCAGGCTGGTCTGGGGTCTGCTTTCACATGCAGCTCTGCTGCTTGGACGTAGCCAGGTCTCTGGCTCGGAGCTTGTGGTACAGCATGCATGAGTGCAGAACTAGTTGCAGTCTTTTGGAGGTTAGAGGATACTGAAATCCGAGAAAGAAACAATGCAGCTTATCCCCGGGTGACTCACCACGAGGAATTTTAAACTGTTTATGCCCAAGATCTCACTGTCAATGTTAGAGCTGGAGCTGTTTTCAGCCTGTCATGTCTTGAGACCGCTGTCACTAGTGGAGTGCAGACCTGGTGGTGTTCTTTTACCCAGGCCTGCTGGGCAAGGCTGGCATTAACCGCAGCTTCCCCCATAAAGCTCTTGGTGAGACAAGATAGCTGCAGTTACCCCACAGCAGAGACACAGGACTCACAAGGAGGCTTTTGTGTGCACATTTTCTCATGCTTATGTCATAGCCTTATCAGTCCAGCCTTCTCTCAGCAAGGCCAGGACTGTCTCACTTTATTTTCCCACTATTCCCAGGCTCCCCTTGACTCTGTGGCTTTCAAAGCTGACTCCAGCTCTCAGCAGTGCTGTCTGCCCACAACATACAGGCAGCTAAGACCAAACTGAAAAGTATGATGGTCGGCTCCAGCATTACCTGTCTGTTGAACTTCAGCCTTTCCCTAACAACAAATCATAGCATTTACATGTGTCAGAGTGCTTTTCAGCCACATACCACTAAGCAGTTTACAGAAAGCAGCACTATTATCCCCATTTCCCCAGAAGATGAAAAAGCACAAGAGAGCAGCAAAGAGCCAGCAAATGCTGTCCCCTGGGCCACCTCATCTGCTTGTCTCAGAAGCTCTCACAAACCAAGGCTCACAGCACACTCCCTCCTGCAGAGAGACAGAGTTCCCAGGGTCCAGGGAAAGAGCATCACACTTCAGCTACTCTTAAATTCATCTTCCATCATTTTGATGTATTATCTCATGTTCTGCCAGACTAATAGCAACTTAGAGATTAGAGGTCTAATAAAATACACACACAACTCATACTACAAGATCTAGGTAGTTCTGCTACATCTTTAAAAAAAAAAAGGATAGTATCAAAATAGGTTAGGAGAAACATTCTCAAAAAGAGAAAAGCAGGCAGCAGAGCCCAGTAGCAGGAAAGAAGGCATTCCCTGTGTTTCTTTCTTACATTCTGAATTCAGGGGCAGAGGTAGGAGAAACCAGTAGAGTTAAAAGAGTCATCTACTACTTTATAAAGGCATAAGGGACTACCTAACAGCAGCCCTGCTGCGTTATATATATTCTCTATGAAATGCTAGTAAACCTAAAGACCAGCTGCTACACCACACCAAAAGTTCCTGAGATGTGGTTTGCAATATATTACAATGTAAATTAACGGTTACAGTCTCCTGAGAAGTAAATGGGTAGAAGAGGCTCTCCAAGATCCCTATTTACAGAAGGGCATCTATTCTCAGCAAGGCTTATGGGCTCCAGTTAGCGTTCGCACAGACACCAAGTGGCCACAACACTAGAAGGTCCTTAAATTGGTAGAGAAATTACTAGTCTCTGGAGCTGAGACATGCTTTGTAACCTAAAAAGCAACTGTAAAATTACTGTCTTCAACAAGGAGTTCATAGCACAGGGCCAGGTTCTTTTGTAAAATACTGTTTTTAAGATGAAGTGCAAAGGCTTAGCTTCACAGCTGGCTTAATTCGTCCATTTTCCCTGCCACAAAAAAGGACTATCCTACCTCTGTCTTTTGCTATAGTTCTACCTTGCACTTCTACAAGTGCAGGTTCCTTTTCTAAGTTTTATATATGTGTGTGTATATATATATATGTATTTTTTTTTTTTACCAGGCTACTCTTCAGATGGGTTAAGTTCTCTGGCAGGCTGACACAGTCACAAGCACAGCATGGGAAAGGAGCAGTGGTCTAACTGCCCTTTTCATCAGGCAGGGTAACCATAGCTCAACCCTTTATGTGTTAAACCACTTGCTAAACTCATCTTTAAAATTGTAATCAATTCATTTCAAAATAAGGTCTTAAGTCTCTCTGGCTAATGACAGAATAGGTTCTAGATAGCACTGCTGAAACATTATTTTCTTCTTTTCTTTACGGCTTTCATGCTTTTTTTCACAACTGTATTTCTAAGTCTTGTAAACAAGCTGACCGCTAGCTTTACCAGAATAAAGTTCTCGTCAGCTTCAGCTGGTTTTGTGTTTACTGCAGTCTCAGACAAAGCTGACAAACAGTAAGCTTCCTATACTATTTGAGGAAGGCAAGACTAAATATATGGAAGCTATAGATCAACTTAATGGACACATTCAAAGCAAAATTGAAGATTTCCAGTGTGTTTCCCACAAAGCAGCTGGAGACAGCAACTAAGGGCTGATCTTGGTCAAGAGCAGGTGTTCTCCCTGACAAGACCTGCCCCCTGCCATTCTTGCAAAGAGCAGGTAGGAGGGAGGGGCAGTTTTCAGCAGAAGAACAAATCCCACTCCATTATCTGTCCCCACCACCGAGCCCACGCTCCATGCAGGAGCGCCATATTCTGTCCTGCTACATGCCTGTTCCCTGGACTTTGTCGTGCACCGTGCACCATCAGCTGTGCTGCAGGGTCTCCAAATTCCCACTGCCCCTCACTTTTGAAGGAGTATCCTCTTCTTGCTACAGCCCAGAGGAAGGTGCAGAGGTTGCTGCCTCCCCTGCCCCCAGCTGCAGTATCACTCTTAGTGAACGTTCAAAACCACAGCAGCTGTACCGGCAGTTCCTAACGTTCTGCCGTCTTGGGAGATGACTGTCAAAGCCGTGCAAGCTGACTGAGGGGTTGAAGTGGTTTCTATATCCTGAGCTGCTGATTTACCTTCTTCAAGCAGCACACAGAGCTCAAAGCCCAGTTATAGTTTGAACTTTGCCTGAGAGATTGCAGATAGTTAATGAAAGAACAAGGTAATTCTCATTCCTTTGTAAAATTAAGTCCATTTGCTTTTCATTCCCTTCCCCAGGAATGATCTGGCATTCACCACCTTGTATGATCAGGGCAAATACTCTCAGGAGGAACAGAAACAAAGGGGAGAATACAAACTGAACTAAGAACCTTTAACTTCTACTTACGCAAAATAAAAAAGTTCACTCAAAGGTGCAAGCCCCAGCCTGTAAACCAGTCGGCCACTCTGTAAGGGTTACTTTTTGGTCAGAGAGAGGTAGTGTACAACTGGATGAAGGTCACAAGGGAGCATAGAACAACATGGATCAGACTGATAGGCACGTCTCCTCATACCAGCTTTATCACTGCCTACAAAGTATATTGACATTACAAGGGGAACTTGAAAGGCAATGTGAAAGCAGACAGTGAAGCAGCTCTGCAGATCCTCATGGAAAGTTCTTCCCAAGCTGGAAGGGATCAATCCGCAAGACCCCAACAGTGTTCAGACAAGAACTATAACAAGCAGAGTTGTAGCGTTGCTGGCAGTGGCTAAGCACAGGCAGAGTAGTGACAATAGTGACTGCTATACTGCCTGTGTTGCCCTTGAACAAGAACAGCCAGCGAAGCACAACGGATAGAGGGATGAGGAGCCCAAAGAGCAGCCTGGGAAACCTATCTTTCCAGCTGCATTTGGGGGGAACAAATGCATAAGAGGATGTGAGCATATGAATTTGCTTAGTGTGCACTTAGCCAACTCTGTTTCCTTCCATCCGGTCTTTCACACTTTTTCCCTTAAATCATTTCTTAAGTTGTACTGCTAATGCATCATTGTTTCAGAGCACAGGGCTGGTTTTGTGTCTCTCCTTGTCTTACAGTGAAGCCCCTCCCAATAAATTTAATCTGAGTGACTTTTACTCTTGCCTCCTCCTGTTCTCTCACTTGGGCTGGTGTTGGCTTTCAAGCCAGACAAGCTGAAAGTTATTGCAGAAAAAAAGGACAAGGCTGGGGACAAGGACAGGCGCCTTTTCTCTTTTCTTCTCTTTCAGCAACATAGACCCTTTGGGTCTGCTGCTTCCCCTGCAAGCATACTGAAAACAGCAGCTAATGCTGATGGAAGGGCTTGAGATAAAAGCAGCTCTGCTCAGGGAAAGTAAGTTTCCATTGAGTTGAGAGATGAAGCCAGTTCTCAAATCTAGCTGACAAAACCGTAAGAAAATACAGTTTAAGAAGTGATCCAATCTAACTCATCTTTCAGAAAACCAACAGGGGTGCTTGTCTTGTAAAGATAATCCAGAATTTTACAATTTACATTTGATCAGTCTCAAGCAATACCAATCTCTTATGGGCTGGCTCCCAAAAATCATTCACTACAGTGTAATTCACTACACCTCAAAATTGAGCCTAAACTCTTCTGTCCTTAACCACATCCTAGCCATCTTGATCAGATAAGTTTCAAGCTGAGAATCTATATCCTCCTCAACACACTTCAAACCAGATCCAGGTCCATAGAACACTGCCATTGAACACGGGGCTAGAAAAAGGTACAAAATGCCCAGCCAGGGGGTGTTAATACCAAAGTTGCATTTGCTAGTTTCTTCCAATACCAGAGGTGCTAAAGGTGCAAAGATGTCTTAGGAAAAGAAGGAATGTGACCAAGCTTGATATTTTTGCACCACACAAAGCCAGTTATATACCTTAGGAAAGGCCCAAAAGATTACCAATTATTACAGCTTTTGTAACCATTGCCTTTTCAGGTGTCCAGCCTCTTAAATTTATTATTTCTCCTCAATAAATTTCTGGAGGGTTATCTACATATTTATGGTAATTACAAGTCAAGAGGCAAACACAGGTTGCAGTGGTCACAATAAGGTTGACTAAGAGGACTGTCACACACATACATACATACATACACACACACACACCTCTGCATACTTTTTTTTGACAATATTGTCTGGAAATGTTTCTAGTCTATTCAGGATCTGAATGTCCAATTTTCTTCCCAAAGTTGCATTAGCTGTGCTTTTACAAGCTTGGCTTCAAGCCTATTATTTACTCTTTATGTTTCCAACCATTCTTGGCTTCCTTAGACTTTTTCCCCAGACTTAATTGGTATTTGTACTGGTCCTCCTACCACTGACAAACTCCATCTGTAAATCAGCAATGATTTTATACTTTTAGATCATTATTCAAAATGTCTAATGTCATCAGGCCTCTTGCAGAATGCCTCTGAAAACACAGCTGTGTAGTGATGAATTGCTTTGATAACTATTTTTGAGGCCTGTTGTTATCCAGGTCTTAATCCAGTAATTCATTCTTTGCTGGAGAGTCACGGGGAGACTTCTGTAATCAGAACAACATCAGAAATGTATCTATTGCTGTAGAGAAGTTTAAAAATGGGAGATATTAATATTTACTGTTTTCAACTGCATTTGCCATCTCTGAAGATGAAAACAAGTGCAAATAATTAATTGGAGAACAGATCAGATAAAGGACCAGTTGACTCCTCAGCCCTACACTCATAATCTACCCCATGGCTATCGAATACCAATGAGGGAGAAGAGCTCTTCCAGTTCCCCTTTTGTGAGATGGTTCCTAAGCATCAGGGAAGTCAGGCCTTACAAGTCCCTTAATTTATAGCCCAGATTTATCGAATATTCTCTCAATTTTTAAGAACTTTTTTTTCCCCTAGAAGTTCAATGAGCCTCCAGCCTCATTTGAAGAAATAAATCAAGAAGATAATGTTAAGAGTGATAACATGCATAAAACAAAATGCAACCTCTTTTTTTTCCAAATGAGGATCATGCCAGGCTCGACATCTATGTTTTAAGTCAGCTGACTTACTTTGTAAACAAGAAAAGCTTTCAAGAAAGCAAGGACAAATGAAAAGGTCTACCAGGACTTGAAATACTCTCTCCACTCTTCCCTTATGAATGCATTCTCTAGACGAGTTCCAAATCCAAAAGGAACATATTCCTTGAAGTTCTTGCTGCAGACTCTTGCAAGTGGTATTATCTCTGTTCCAAGGTGCAGATTAATGCAGATGATTGGTTGAGCGGCCCACATGAATTGACAGGCTTGCTTCCATCTGGGATAAGTAATTTCCTTTTTGAGACATTCATTTCCATTCTCCATTTTGACAGTGCTATCCATTTCTAAAACAACATTATTCTGAAAGCTATTTTGATAAGTTTTATCCTTTACAAAAGCAAAAGAAGATGATCAAACTGGCTATTAAAATGATTATTGTAGAGATTTATTCAGTAATTCAGTTAGAACTGATGTCAAACTAAATTGGTAATAGTTCTCTAGGCTACCTACCATTATATTGCTGGGATATTGGGTCAACAATAGCAACCTTCCCATTGCCTGGGATATCCCTAGTGTTCTACTTTAGTTTCCTGAAAATTAACATCATTGAGCATAGATCTTCTCAGTAAGTATTTGGCACATTTAATTTCCAATTGTTATAAAACTTTCTTTCCCCAAAAAATGTTAATCTACAAAACAAACTACTTGGTTATAATACTTCCATGAAATATTGAAATATGTATTTTTCATATTTCATTTTACATATGAAATATGTATTTTTCTGTCAGATGTTCTCCATTTCCTTTCTCCACTTCCTTTCCATTTACTTGTATTAACTTTTATTTGCTGCCTTCACTGCCGGTCATCCCCATTCTTGTTTTTGGAATGCTGGTCAGTATGTATTCTTTAAATTTACAACTTCATTCACATTCCTGTACTTTTTTTTTTCCATCAGATTTTGCTTTATTACCATTCTATTCTGGAACAATCTCTGGTCCATAGAGAGCAGCCACCTGACAGCAGTAATGAATTCATCATGTGTATAAAGCTCTAAACCAGAGTTACTACCTCTTGTTCAGTTAAGCACCTTTTATGTTAAAATCCATATTTTAGAATGTTTCCTGCTTTTTACTGCCATATGCATGAGATCAGCATCATGCTTTCCCCAGACTGAAGCCCCCACATATATTTTTCAGACTACATCACATCTTCTGCCCAAGAAGGTATTCATACCAACCACTGGTATAACCTGTTGCTCTGTAGCACTCCGAGCAGAATTTCCTCCTTGGCCATGTTAGCATATTGATCCAAATTTAAAGGCAGAGCTGACAGTATCAGTATTTAAAATACTGGTTTCCTAAAACTGAAGAGTGCATTTCAAAGCCATTTGTTACAGTCCTCACAGACAAGACTCTCAGGAAATGGGTCTCTGTGCCATTGGTGTGCATCATTACTCATTTCAAGGTGAAGTCTTTCCTACTAGCTGTCCTGAACTCCCCCACGTTGAACCTGTTGATTGCTGCCTCTGGAAGCCATACCGTGAGAGGTGTTTTCAAAAACACTGCCCTGTGTTTTCTTCTCCCACACATGAAATGTGATTTCTTGCCATTTGTTGCACTAATTTTCATTAGGCCTTGCAAGACAACTTGCATGTTCTGCAGGTCAGCCCATTCTGACGCTATTGCTGCCTCTTCTACAATTGGCTCTAGCACTAACTGTCAGTTTTCTTCAGTTTCCTACTGTCTCTTTAAAGAAGGCTCTATTTGGTCCTCCTTGCTAGATCAGTTCTCATGATCTAAGTTTCTTCCCAGTGATTCCTCACCCCACTACAAAAGGCATATCCGTTCACGCATTACATTTCATTTTTTGAATGAAACTTTTAAAAGTCTCGTTTCAAAGCTATTCTTATCTCCCTTCTCAGCAGAGGCAAATTATTTCTAAGTATTTCTAGCTTCACTCATGACTGCACAAACTAATGAGCGAACCTTCTCCTTCTGCCAGTCTTTGCTTTACATTTTGATGTACGTTAGACTGAGAAAATCCTTTTTCCCCTCCTCAAACACCATTCATTACACTCTGTGAAGTTAATAACTTGGAGAGGTCTAGTTTACTATTTTATTCATTCTGAGAAAAAAAAAAACCCACACATTTTAATTCCCTGTTGTCATACAAATGGTAAATGAGAGCCTTCCACCTGATACTGAACAAGAACTTTCACAATAGTGGAAACTATTATCCCTAAGCTTCTCACACAATTTAAAGGCCGAGTTTCTGCACAGATCTTCTTCCACTTTACTGCTTCTTGACTCTTTGCTCCTGCTTTGTGTTTAGGAGCCCCAAGCAGAGCCCAGTATAGAAAGATGGACTGTGCGGCAGAAGTTGCTGTAAACAGAGGGTGAGACACCCAGAGAGACAGAAGCTGATACTAAACTAGGAATGTTTCTGCCAAACGTTAAGTGTGAATAGTGATGCTACGTGCGCGGCGTCAACCGATTCTAAAAGGCAAACACTGCTACATGTATCTCGTCGACAAATTACTGTGCGGTAAAGCATCTCCGGCTCACGCCGCGTCCCTCCCCTGCCTCTAGGACCACGGTTAAGGCGAGGGGCCTTGTCAGGGTGCCCGCAGGGGGGAACCCCCTCTCCCGAGGGGTTCTGGCCCCGAGCCCACGCACCCGGAGCCCAGCGCGGCAATTCTTCCCACCTCAGAGCTATACCGCTTTTAACCGCGGTGTCCGAACAGCCGATACTTCCACTGAGTTTCTGCTCTTTATTTCCACCGCCCCCGCCCCCTCTACTTGGTGCCCTGAGCGCGGTGTCCGGCTCCGCGGGGGCCGAGCCCCGGCCCCGCGGGTAGGGCGGGTGGCAGCCGGGGAGGCACTGCCGGCTCTCCCCCTGCGCGGCGAGGGAGGGAGGGAGGCAGGGAAGCAGGGAATCCCCCGCTCTGACGCGGCCAAACTTCTGTCAGCCTCCGGCGCGCAGCCCCAGCTCCCGCCCGCCCCGCCGCACCGCCCGGGGACCCGCCGGCCCACGGCCCCCTCCCGCTTCCACCCAGCAGCCGCGGCCCCCCTCCCGGGCACCCCAGTCACAAGTTGACATTGTCCCTTCAGGAGTCCAAAGGCTTGAAGATGATGTCAGCCGGGGGAGGACTGCGGCAAGGCGGCACCCACCCAGGCTAGCCCCCGCCGCGGAGCCTTCGCCCACCGCCGGCAGCGCTCCGCGGGCGCGGAGGGAGGGACGCGCCGCCCGGGGATGCCGCAGCCGCAGCTCCCTCCCGACTGGCAAATCTGAAGGAGCTCCTCATGAATATGCACAGCATCCCCCGAGCGACGGCGGCTGGATGCCGCCCCTCCGGGGCGCCCCGCCGAGCCGGGCCCTGCCTGCCCCCCGCGCCCCCTCGCCGGGGGCCTGGGCCGCTTTTGGAGACCGGCGGCTCGCTGCTGTCCTTACCCTTTGGCTCGTCCATCAGTGCCGGTGCTCGCTCCCTCCTCCCTCTCCCTCCCCCTCTTCCTCTCTCAGCCTCTGCCAGCTCGGAGCTGCCTTAGCGAGAGGTGCTCATGACAATCGGCGCTTGGTCCATGGCTGTGGGAGGGGTTAGTTTATCTCTACATGACTCAATCCATCTAACTTGGAGGCTGCTTTCGTTAAAGCTCAGATCACCTCAGAGTTGCCGCGTTGTCAGGGGGTCCGGCGCGGCCGGGGAGCGGGGCGGCACCGGGGGCTACCCAAGGGAACGGCCGCCGCTGGCTCTGCGGGGGCCACGGCGTGAGGCGGGACTGCATCGCTGGCTCCGGGGGGGTGGTGGCATTTTGGCTGCAGAGAGAAAGTATTTTGTTAGTTTGGCTTTGTTGTCCTTTATTTTATTTTATTCTTTTTAGTTGCGTAAGACTGAGCAGATACCCTCTGCACCACTGAGGTACACGAAGAGAAGGACTGTCCTGGGAAGAGATGGCCTTCCTTGTTTCCAGATATGAGGTCCAGCCCTCAGAAAAAAAAATCCCAAATGATGAAGGGAGATAAATTTGCAATAACTGGTGACAAGTCACCTCCTGCATCTACCAGCCCCAGAGAATGCACTCACCTCTGGCTGCATCTGCTGGAGAACTTAGGGAAAGAGCCAATTTTTGACTGCTTGCCAGGAAGGCCTGAAGGGACACTCCCCCACCTCCCTTTTATCCCTGCTGAGCCACTTCCAACTTCCCAGGCTGACTCCACATAAATAAGAAATACATGAGTATGCCGGAGGAGTCTCAGCAACTCTTCTCCACAGTCTCTGACACTCAGGTCTTTTCCAGGCACCACTCATGCTCCCACACTCCTGCCTATGGATCCATCAGCCTCCCACTCCAGCGAAACTTGCCAACCACCCTAGCTCTTTCACTTGCTTCTCAGAGCAGTGCTACTAGCTTGCCAGCCCCTGGGGCTCTTCCCCCTCCCCATGTGCCTTCCCTGCTGGTGACCCAGAGGGTGAAGTCACTGGAACACAGGCCACCACCACCTGCAGCTAGCTGCCAGGGCTGTGCCTGCTCCCCGCTCAGAGATGTCACTTTTACCAACAGACCCCCTTACTCCTGGGGCTTCTCTTTGCAGCCAGACATGTGGACATGCTGCCCTGCAGCTGGACACTATCCAGCTCTGTGCCCACCACCAGCTTCTAGAGATCTTACCCCAAGGAGAGGCAGCGTCCCAATGCTAAGACCTGGAGAACCACATCTGGACACGGCGTTTCAAATCCCTTCCATTCTTGCAGCCCCATCACAAAGGCCAGCTCTTTCTCCTTCACAAACAAACATTGACCTAGCATGTATTACTGCAATCTGGTAAGATAACACTCCTGTTTATAACCTTTCTGGGAACAGGAAAACAGGGATCTACAAAAGAAAACAATCTACACAATCAAGGCTCTAGTGAGTGAATTATTGTCAGCTTTGGTTTAAAAGACCAGGGAGCAGTTTTTAAGCAGACAAAGCTGATGGTGCATTTTAAGTGTTTTGTCATCTTATTCAGAAAAATTGGCCTGGGCAGCACAAGTAAGGAAGAACTGACCTTACCTCCCAGTGATAAGAGGTCAACATTTTTAAAGGGTTCAGCATGGCAGAAGTAATTTTGGCAGTCACCTTGAACACCGTATCTTCTAAAAATAAGAGTGCAGTTGATACAATGCTCAGTTAATAAATGCAACTTTAAAGTCTTCACTGTAATAAATATTCACTGCACAGATTTATCAGTAAGAACTACTATTGACATTTTGTTTTTTAAACAGGACTGATTAAAGTGTAGCATGTGCACCTGACTTCTGCAAAGAATACCTGCTGGCAGAGTGTCATCATAGGAAATAAAACCAGATATTAAAAAAAAAGCCACATTAACTAAACCCCACTATGGGAGTTTTAAAAAAATATAGTTGGAATTTGGGACTGATTTTCAAATGGCTGTGCTTAGACTCACTGCCTCTACCGCTAGCAACTCAAGAAGCTGAGTCAGCTGTGCTTATCAGAGAGCTCACCTGAGGGCTGAGGAGTCCAAATTTAACAAGTGGAAGATGTCTACAGGCCCCTCTCAGAGAAAGATAGGCACGATTCCATGCCATGTCTAACATCTCTTAGGGGTGCTCAGACTGATGTATTTCAAGTTCTTTAACATTGCATATGTACCTGATAAATTACAATAAAGTCTTTTGTATGAGTTTGGTTTTTCTTTTTTTTTGTCTAAGGAAGTTTAGCTTCAGAGACAGATGAAACCTTTATTGGGAGGATGGGACATCATTAATCAGTGACCGTGAAACATGCAGCAGCATTTTCACACAAGAGGAAGTTATCACCTGAAGCATTGTGAAGGGCCCTGGGGGAAGGGTTGTTATGAATCATGATAGTTATTGGCTACTACACCTAAAAACACCAAAGTCTTTCACAGAGCTGCAGGGAACAGATTTCTTAGTTGAAGATGATCTATATTAAGTGATGGACTAATAAACACATAAATAGTATTTCTGCAGCTACAGGAGCAGAGAAGGATGTTCTATGCTATTTTGCAGCCATTCAGTTTAGGTGTAAGAGGCAGTGATGAAATACTTTCTCCCTTTGGCTGCGACAGAGGAGGGGAAGGGTGGACTTTGCAGCCTCATGTGACATAAGATGCAGACTTCCTCTTCCACAGACGGTCAGATCCAGATTTTCCAGTGCAGTTTGGTTCTGCCCACTGATCCTCCTGCCTTTGGGAAAACTTCTGACTGCAGCCCATAAACCAGCAAAAGGCAGCAGTAGATTCTGTGTCGCAGTCATTTCCACAATAAAACAAAACGAGAAAAAAAAAGCAGCCCCGAGGGCAGGCATTTGTACTCAGATAAGGCTGCAGACAGTGTGAGGAGGAAGCTTGAAAACACAAAAATAAAAAAGAGGAAATCAGTGAGCTCAGGATGTCGTTTCCACACATCTTGAGCAGGGGGTAAGAATAGCAAACCAGAGGAGTGCCCTTTCTCTTTTCTTAGGACAAAAACAAGCATCCTGTGCAACTTTGGAGGCACAAAATATGTCTTAAAAATCCATCTTCTTCCTAGCCATTGTAAGAGCTTAGTCTCAATTATCTTGCTCATTTAAGTTTACACAAGTTGTGTGTGTATTTGCATGTGTTTAAAACCGTGGAACTTCATATATGTCTGGAAGTTGCTGTATAGCAGAAGAGGTATGCTGCCTTTGGGGCTCAGAAAAGGAGCAAGAGCGAGTGAGCAATGGGACATTAGCTACATTTCCAGAAAACAGGAGACAGAAGGAACTGAGGTGGTAAGGCTGGAATCCAGGGCCAGAACCTGTCAGCTTTGGGATGGGGGAAGGAAACAACCATAGGAAAAGAGAGTCAGGGAGCCTGGGAACAAACCTACGGGCATAAGGAACCTAAGTTGCATGTTTCCACAGAAAGAATTGGTATGAAAACATCTGAAATATTTTAAACAGAAACAGGCCATCCCATCACCAATCTCAAGAATGATATCGAAGCCATCAGTGTTTGTGTTTGCTCAGGGGCACAGCCTAGGAGTATGTATTTAGATGATGACAAATCACTTTGTATGTTTAAGCAACAGAGTGGAGTGGCAGCTTCAAGAAACTTTGTGTGTAAACATTGGTCTTAGCAGAGATAGGCTGAATATTCCTCACGTTTTCCTAGACATTTAGTCCCTGTGTGCTGGTTCATGTCACCAACTACTAGCTGGCAGCCCTGGGGAGCAGGGCGGTAGGTACCCAGTCCTCGATCTCCAGCAAGACAGTGAACATGTTAAATTGCTGGGACCAGAGGGAGCAGAATTTCCTACAAAGGGAGGTTTACCCAAGACACTAGGACAACTTCCTTCTGGAAAGGAAGGCAGGTAAGAGGGGCTGGGCATTAGAAAAATACAAATAACCAAAAGTGCTAATGGTGCCAGGATTCTTTTTTTTTTTTACAGCTTTTAGCTCCTTGGCCCACTCATCCCACATTGCAATCACCTCAGACTTTACAGTTTTCACAACACAGTAGGCCAAGTCCTCCCCACATCTCCATATTCCTCTGCAATAGCTCAAGTTCAAATGCTTAATTTAGATACTCAAAACACTTCCTTTGTGAAAAGCAAACCTCTTGGGTGACTACTGAAGAAATCTGTCTGTGTGCATTATTTTTAAAGAATGCAGTTCTCTGAAAAAGGAAAAATTCCTTTTGATATTTAGATTAAAAGGTGAGATGGTCTTCGGCTTTATCTTGCTGCAAACAAGTATTGCTCCTGAGCCTTAAACTTATGAAATGCATTATCTATACAAATGACTTCAGTTCTTTTCCCTAGTCTTACTTCCTTCTCTTGGCTTAAATATTTGTAACCCACTATGCCGTCTCTTTAATAGTAGTCATAGATCTTGTCACCCCAAACCTGTGTATCACCTCTAAGATAATACCTTTTTAACTGCATTTCTTCTTCACCATTTTTAGTCATCAGTAAACATTAATGTCTCCTCTATCATTCAGTTCCCATACAAGTCCTGTTCACTTCTTTGCTGCTTCTTGTATCATATCATATCGTATCATATCATATAATGTCATATTTCTAATGCTGGTTCCTCTTCCACATTATTGTAATTTCCTCAGAGATCCTGATGCTATTTTGTTTTGAAATGCAACGGACAAAGCCATCTAGTTTGTCTGTTACTCAACCACTACCCTGCCATCATCTCTGCTGGCTGTTTTCTTCTCCACTTGTTAAAATTTCAGAGTCTTTGCCCATCTCTATTATTTTTGTGACACAGGTATCATAGTGCTGAGATGCCACATCTGCAGAGCAACCTGTTAATTAGTTATTTACTAGGTTTGTGTGATTGCTATGAAACTGGTAACACAGAGGTAACGACGTTCACTGAAGCTGGCAAAAAAAGAAAAGTTCCTGGTTTTGTTTGTAGAGGTGAATCTGATTTCTGGTGAATTTGTTAGGTTTTTCCCCTAAATAGTCAGAGCTATTGAATACAAATTGTATTTTGACAAAAGAAACAAAACAAGTTAACACCTGTATTGTTAAAAATCCACAAAACTTTAGCAAAACATGCAAATAAGTTCCCACACTCAGCCTCAGAATAACAGAAGCAACGTGAATGATGGACACTGAGATGTTCTTTCAAAGGAGCAGTACCAAAGACCCTTTCTCGAACTCCTTAAAATGCTAACCTAGTTCACATATTCATTAACAACAGTGTAATAGAAAAGTATATCCTAAAATGTGAACATGACATATTGTTCTTTATCCAAGTTCCTATTTAACAAAACACCAGTTGCTCTTTCTACTCAGGCTATTTCATGCCTCTGGTGTTTTTTACCCATGTCAGCTGTAATATTTTAAACCAAATTCTAGAGGCTGTTCAGTTTGCTTGGTAAATTTAATAAAATAATCACAGTCTCCAACACAGGCAACATCTTGCCCTGTAAGTTTACTTCTCAGATCATCAGTCATCATATTAATCCAGCACATTGGTACTGCCCTACCAGCAACAGAGCTCACTTTTCCTCCCAAACAACTAGGAATAGAGCTTGGCAAAACTTTTTTTTTTTTTTTCAGCAAATATACCAGTGTTGGTGGTATTTCTGATTCCTTTGATCTTTTATTCTTATGGTTGGCAACTTTGAACATCTTCCGATTGTTTTATCTGACAGGAGTGGTACACATTCCCTAATAATGGCTTACCAAAGCAAAAATTCATTCCCAATTCCTGATGCTCCCACAGAGCAGGGAGCTCTCTCTGGCTGCACAAGACAGAGCTCTCAGCAGCCACTTTTTTCTCTTAAATCTCACTTTTCATGTTATGGGGTCACCAATACCAAGAAAAGAAAGGAGCATTATAAAGTGAAATAGGTGAGGCTTATGAAAAGGAATTCCACTAAAAAGAAAAAAAGCCAAACAAACCCACAGAAAAAAATATCCTTGAAGCTCTAAGAATATAACAAGAAAAAAAAATAGAGAAGAAGGAAGTATCAGAAAAATCATAGTAAATATACTATGAATTGATAAGGGAAGATAGCGAGTACCAGTTGCCCTGTCAAACAGAACTTCAAAATACCTCCCAAACATAGTAAATTACAGAAAGAAAAGATGAAAAATAAATTAGCAATGTGCATATAGGCCTTGAATAATTGCTATCTTAAGGCTCCTTTCTTCAAAGGAGACAGTTTTATTACTGGTTCTTCTGTATGGTTTTATGACCAAAATTGGTTTGTCCTGTTAAATCTTAATTTATCATGCAACACATAGGTAACAAAGATAAAAACAAATACACAAATCACCTCAAAGCAGCTACTTTCAAAAAAGAACTGTGTTTAGATCAGATTACATTACTCAATTTTAGTATTTATTTAAAAGGATAAAAGTGACCAAATGTGGAAAATATGCATAAAATGAAAAAGAATAACTTTAAAATAAATACTTTATTCAATGTCTGATTTCAGCCTGACTACCCACAATCCACTCACCCTCTGTTATGTGATTTGTTCTTTAATAAGTGAGCATCCGCAGAGGAAAACCAGTGGCAGCATATTGTCCATCAGATATCATTCAGTTAGTGGCAGAATAGAGGTGGATTGCATCCACCCAGAGGGACTGTCTGAAGAGTGGCAGAAGGGAGACATCTTAAAAATCTCAAGCATCTCTAATTTGCATATTTGTTAACCATAGCCATAAATATACCCATGATAATTCAGCCCACCTGCTTTGCTGTGTTCTAGAAGCATACCATACTCTTCTTCTAACAGAGCTACAGAGAGTAGGCTTTGCTTTGGGAAATAAAGCACCACTGTGTTGGACTATTTACTACCCTTTACCAAAACAGAAACCACTAAGTCTTTGAAACTGTAAAAACTGTGATGCCCTGTTTACACTCCACCTCATTTCAGTACATGCCTGCTCTCAGTTTATGCATGTCCATGAGCAGCACAGTGAACTATCTTCAGTTCTCAAATATCCTCAGGCTTGTATTCAGATTCTATTATATTTTTCTCCTGGTGAATTTATGTATGCTTTACATTACTTTGGATACAATAATTTGAGCGTGGTTATCTTTATTTAGTCTCTGGGAGGTTTCATGTTTTTTTAGTTTTGCACTTCAATAGACTGACAAAAATGAGGAGAAAGGACATTCAAAGTCATCTTGAATTTTAGAAAGTTGCATGTCTCTGTTTACTCATGACTGACATTTATTACTTCCACAGGTTCTAGTACTTTTGCTTCATATAAAGTCTTCACTCCATTTCAATTCTCTTTGAATTAGCAGAAAGAAATAAGTACTATATTTAAAGCAAAACAATTTTTTTTGGTACTTGCATTGATTTATAAATTTGGGAAAAAGTTATTATTTCCAGTTGCATCAAGCTTCACAATCCTAAACTGGGAAACTAATGTAATTTTATGAAATACTGAAATTGTGCATATATTAACAAAGGAGAACCAGTGTGGAGTCCATAGGTTCATGTACATCAACTGCATCATAGAAATGGCTTTCCAATCCTTCTATTTTTCTCAACGTACTTCCGTTTTCCACCACCAGCTCCCAGTGACTGACTTCAACATCGCATTCCTTATCCAGTCTGTATCTGTAGTGAAGGTAAAGATCTGCTCCTTTACTAAATATACCTATGTAATTTAAAATAATATTTACCTTTTTATCCTTGATCTGTTCTATATACCAAATGTGTACTTTAATAATTCAGCATGCAGGAAGCATCCTTCATCCACTTTTTCCATGAACACATCTCCAATTTGACATCCAATTTAAACTGTCACTTGTATTGTCAATGTTTTCCCCTTTAATCTCAACAGTGTCTTCACCTACTTAAATGTGTAAGTGTATTCTTATCCAACAGTCTTGGTTCTAGGAATAGCTTTTCTACATCTCAGCATGATCAGATGGCTGAGTCTTCAAATTGAAAATATACTGAGATACTTAAGAAAAAAAAAAATTCTGTCATTAAATCATTAACTCTTGAAGGCTTCAACCTGACTATAGAAGCACCAATAGATAACTGATTTAATAGAACTTATATTTAATAAACCATTTTCCACAATAGTTATTTCCATTTTTCAATTATTTCAGCATTTTTCAGTATTATTTTAGTATATATGAAATAGTTACTTCAGTATTTCCCCCCAGGCATCCTTTGGAAATGGGAAGTTACAAAGAGGATGAAATTCTGTGAACAGGCGTGCAGAAGGAAAGATTTAGATCCGAAAAAATATTCCCAACTGAAAAGATTCATGAAGGACTGCTGGAGAGCAGCCCTGTGGAAAGGGACTTAGGGGTTCTGGTGGATGAAAAACTAGGTATGAGCCATCAATGTGCAATCGCAGCCCGGAAGGCCAATCACATCCTGGGCTGCATCAAAAGAACTGTGGCCAGCAGATCAAGAGAGGTGATTCTGCTTCCCTGCTCTGCCCTGGTGAAACCTCCCCTGGAGTACTGCATCCAGTTCTGGAGCTCCCAACACAAGAAGGATGTGGACATATTGGAGTGTGTCCAGAGGAGGGCCACCAAAATGCTCAGGGCAATGGAGCATCTCTTGTATGAAGATAGGCTGAGACAGTTGGGGCTGTTCAGCCTGGAGAAGAGAAGGCTCCCAGGAGACCTTATACTGACCTTCCAGTACCTGAAGGGGGCCTACAGGAAGGCAGAGAAAGGTCTATTTAAAAGGGTTTGTAGTGACAGGACAAGGAGTAATGGTTTTAAGCTAGGAAATGATAAATTTAGGCTGGGTATTAGGAAAAAGTTCTTTAACATGATGGTGATAGATCACTGAATGGGCTGCCCAGAAAGGTAGTGGAGGCCCCATCCCTGGAATCATTCAAGGTCAGGCTCGATGGGGCTCTGAGCAACCTGACCTAGGTAGAAATGTCCCTACTCAAGTAGGGAGGTTGGACAAGATGACCTCTAGAGGTCCCTTCCAGCCTAGAATATTCTATGATTCTATGGATGTCCACTCTCTACTCCCCTGAAGATCTATACTGCCTTGGTTAATTTGGGAAGGAAAATAGCCTACCATTTTTCCAAGTGATTAGAGCAAATCTGAGTGTGTGAGCAAAATACACAGTTTGTGACAAGTTTCTGTATGCCGTCTCATCCCTCCCAATAGCCCACCTTGCCTAATACTTTAAAATGTAGAAAAAAAACCTGTCTTATTTCTATCATTCTTCTGAGTTAGACACATCTCTGAAATGTAAGGTTATGTAGCCACATCTTTAAATATTCAGGAGCATGAAGAAAATACAATGACAAGGCTACAGGTCAGAAGAACATCCAAAACAAATTTAGCCATGTCTGGGCCTTTCATACTCAGGGTGGATAAGCTATCTGCAAAACTGGATCAAAGTATATTTTTAATTTTTGTCTATCTTTACTGTGTCCTCTCTTAAGCATCTCATGTCTGAACAATTTCAGTCTTTACATCCCTTTTGATACAAGAATCCGTCCATGCTTCTAACTCTTTTAATTACCTGTAC
>JAVSBS010002670.1:28118-54980 GCA_033124195.1 Coracias cyanogaster | reverse complement strand
ACTTGCTGAGGGTGCCCTCAATGCCACTGTCAATATCATTAATGAAGATATTAAACAACACTGGTCCCAGCACAGACACTTTTGCTTTAATGCCAGAATATTCTTTCCTACAGTAAGACATGAGTGGGCCTAAAATACTGTTTTGGAGGCTTCTTCTAGGGCCTTCCATATGAGCGTGAACTTCACCCACGGAGGGGAAAAATCATGAAGAAAATTATGAATAATTAAAAAACACAGATAAATCTGAGACTACTGCAACCTACTTGCCAATATTTTAGGAACAGGAAAGAAGGCAAAATCCGATTAATACATTATTCATTATCAGTTGTTCCTCAGCTCTGTTCTTTACACACAGCCCTACGTACAAATTGCAGGTAACATTCACTTCCTTGCAAAATTGTATTTTAGTTCTGTTGCAGAATGAAGGTAAATGTAGCTAGTCCTAGTGCTGTTTGGTTCCAACATTAAATGTCTACCAGAAGTTTTAGGAATATTTGAGTACTTCAATAGCTCAAGCTTCTTGAAGTATTAATGATATTCTCTCAGCATTTGCCTTTATATTAGAGAATACTCTCAGATAGATTATGTATTTCGTGTAGGAGTAGAGAAATGTCTTGAGAAAACAATGACCTCTCCAGGATGCTGTGTTGAAGCTTATACTTTTATAGCTATTGGTATGTTGCCCTGGGTGTACCTGATTACCCAATGCCTGAAACAGCTACTGGTTTCCTCAGAAACCAAGTCTGGGACTCAGTGATGATAGCTTTCAGACCCAGAGATCTAGGAAAAACAGTCACCAGACCAGAGATCCCCAATATTTCTGAAAGAGTAAAGATGACTTTCTTGCTGGAAACTCTTGTTAGCTGGAACATTTTTGCTTCTTCTGTGATCATAAGTCTAAACAGACCACCTTTTTTTTTTTTTTTTTAATTGTTGTAGGCTTGCTTTGGCCTCTCTCTCTGAGACTGTAAACTGATTTTCTGTCTATGCCATCTGACCGTGAAAACCATCTATGCTGCCAGAGAGTTGAGGCGCAGAAGCTTTAAGGGTAAATCTTGTATGATGCACAAGTCCAGGTCTGTTGGTTTTTTCCTGCCTCTCAGCTCTGCCACCTTGACTGTCTTCCAGTTTTTGTCTTGTTTTTCTTCTGCACTGTTTTTTTAATCTCAAATTTGTCAGAAACTTCCTTTTGGGGAGTTTATAGCAATTCTAGGGACATTTTCATAGCTGAGCTTGCAGAAAATGTACTCTTTCACCATCTAAGTTTTTTATAAGGTGCTGTCTGGTGCCCACATGGGAAAAGGCAGACCCTCTGCTGCTTTGGTTGAGCACTTGAATAGATTTGTTACAAGAGCTACCATCTGGGTAAGTTGGAAGCTAACCTCTCCTACAACCTTCCCTAAAGCTGAAAAACTCCTGCGAAACAAGCTGGTGTTTTGGAGGTACCTGACTGCAGGAAGCAGTGACTGTTTAATAAACACCACTGTGCCTTTATGCAGAGGGAGAGGAAAAAGAAGAAAACAGAAGAAGGGGTGAGACTGGAACCTGGAAAAGTCTGGTTTCTTCATAAAGCTGCTGCTTCATGCTGGACGCCTCTGAAGTAGAAGGGCTGGCAACATCCTTTGCCTATAGCTGCCGGTGTTGATGCTATTTCCCACTCAGGCCACTGTTGAGTCCACTGGAGCTGGCATTGGCTCCTCAGTCAAATGTTGTTTTGGCTCAAAGCAGTTTTTCAGACTCCTCTCCATCACCATAAAGCAACAGAAGGGGTCACAAGGCTAGCTGCTGTCTTGTTTTCACATTGTATTTTGCAGGGAATGGCAAGAGCTCAAGCTCAGCTCACATTATCCTTCCAGATTTCAGTTGAACAATCTGGATGGTATCAAGTGTCTCCAGGCCCCTATGCCAGACTCCTCACCTATCCTTACCACCACATCAGGGGTATCTATTCTGTACAGTCCTCCCTATCCTGCCATAGGCTTCAGAAGATGAGGACTGTCAACCTAGCACTCTCACTACCTTATTAGTGGTAGAAAAAGTGAAAAAACAGGGATATGAGTGCATTATACCTATGTATGCTGTGCATTGAGCAGTAGCCCTCCTTCATTCCCAAAGAAACATATAAGTACCTTGTGATTTTAAATATTCTTAGGAGTCGAACACATCTCAACACCGAAATGCCCAGTGGTGACATGATCTTTGTCTCAACCAGAATCGTTTCCAGGATTCCTCCACACACAATGAAACAGTCAAAGCGGTTGAAGAGGGACACAAAATAGGCCTGGAGACCAAGGCTGTACATCTTCAGCAGCATCTCTGCCGTGAAAAGAGCTAGCAGCACCTTATTGGCAGTGTCTTATGAAAAACAAACAGAAACAGATTAATGAAACTTCGTCATAAGATCATCACAGCTAACTGCTGGCCCTCGTCTATAAGAAACTCCTTCTGGGAAGGTTAACTTCATATAAGCTTGGGTCAAAGAATGGACTACAAAAGCATGGGCATCTATTTCAAAGAAATGTTTTAGAAAGGTGCTTACAGTGATCCTTATCTATTGCACATACAGCTGTGATGTATTATACAACCACATAACCTCCATGGCAGGGACATGCCTTCTTCTGTACAACCTCCCATCACACTTGACATCTGCAGATGAGAGTGGGAATAGAAGAGCTGCTGTGCTACCTACTGTTGCTTAATTAAGCCTTTCAGCTGCTTTCACCTCCAGTGAGGATTCAACTGTTTTGTAGACAGCAGAACTTTACAGATCTCTCTTCCTCACCTCACTGAAAACTAGAATTTATTATCAATGCTATTTCAGGGAAAACCTTGGAGAATCTGTGGCTTCCTGTAGCTACCCATAAATTGGAAATCCAGTGGCTGTAAAGATATATTTAGCATAAGCTCCTGATTTCACCTACAACCAGTGGAACACTACTTTAGGTGGAAATGAGGAACTTACATCTTCCATGAAGCTTTCCCCATTGTAGGCAGATACTTTGTTGTATTATTTAAGATACTCCACAGACCAAGAACTATTTGGAGCTGTGTATGGTCCTTTTACATTTTGTAATGCAATAACTGCAATGTGTCAGATCCTTCCTCAGCCCTCTTTTTTGACACTGACCACAATAAACAGAACCATAAGCCTCTCCTCACCTTGGACCTCTGTGAGCCAGTCTGGCTGGTTGTAGTGTTCAGAGGCAATGGTAAGGGTGTTGAGAAACACAAGGAAGATCACCAACCAGTAGAAAACATTGGACTTGACAGCGGCACGGCATTTTCTTCTGCAGAATCGATTCCATCGGCGCCAGTAGCGACTTGAAAAATTGGAAAAGAAAAGGTTCTTTTCAGATAAGGTTCCTTAGGATATTGCAAATCTCTGTTAAGAGAGACTCTAGATTTGATTTATTGTTCAAGAGTGTTAGAAAAACCTTCTCTTATTCTCATCTGTGTCAACAGTTGTGATCATCCTTCCTTTAGCTATAGGAATAAAGTTAGTTAGAGGGGGGAACAAACCTTTTCAAGAAATGTCTTAATCTGAATAAGACATCCATCACCCCAAGAGGTTTTTTAGCCCAGTTCCCGTAAAAATAATTATTCTTCTTGTATTTAATGCTTGTGGCCTGCAATGGGACTGTGCCCAGCCTCAGGATAGTCAATGAAAAGATACCCACTATATACTATGGACCTTTGGATTAAGTCCTTGGAGAGGTGATGGAACATTTCCAAAATCCATGGAACATTTCCAACATTCAACGGTGTTCAGGAGTAAACCTAATACGAAGACTAACTCTGAACAGAAAAACAAGACTTAGGAAACCTCAGCAACTCACCTTCATGCCTGGAACTAAGGATACTATTTGCTAATCAACAGACCTTTTAAAAGTTTAACTTCCACGAACACATCCCCTTGTGTCACTGATTTCTGAGGGTAATTACTAACCACAGAAGATATTTAAAGCTAATTACACACCTCCTACTCTTCAGAATGTAATTTGCATAGCAACCAGTTTCCAGGCAACACTTGCCACTGTATAATAAATCTAATAGTTTTATATAGATATTATATACATATGTGTGTGTGTATGTGCATGTGTGTGTCTTTTTAGAGAGACAGACACACACACAACACATTACAGGAAGACAGAACTTTTCTTGGTTAGTTTTCTCTGATGTATTATTTCCAGTGATAAAATACAGCCATACATGAGGTCAGGGTTCCGCATCTATATGAACTAAACCAAGACAATGTGAAGATTGCACACTGGCACAAAATTTTGCAACAACATTTTAATAGGTAATCTAATCCAGGCTGTTCTACCTATGAAATTTATAAAGGCACCTAGTCTAGCTAGCACAAACATTTAATAAGGGTTGTGTGTTTTGCAGTGTATTTGGGAAACGTAATGATCTTCCCAAGTTGGGAAGTGGGCACAACACTTAAAACATTCATGTTGTCATTAAATCACTAGCAATTCCACAAACTTCAGTGTGTACTTGTGCACAAATGTGCATGTACATGACCACATGCTGCTACAAGTGTTTTTATGTGCCTAGACCTACATACAAATAAATCCACGAATTGTACAAACGTGATCATGTGTGCAACTCTTTGCACAGTGATGCATATAGACAGTATATATGCATATGTGCATTCCATTACATTACTGTTCATTATTTAGGTAAGCTGAAGGACAGAGTTGCTTGCTTGTTGCTGTTATTCTGAAAATTAATTTAGCTTTTTATAAAATGGACTTTTAATTCAGAGTTATGGAAGCAGCTACTCTCCTACTGAAGAGGTAGAAATGGCCTGGGACCTCAACAACCAAGTTCCATAAGTTCAGTCAGCCTTTCCAATGAAAACCCACAGATGACCACCTGGCCACTGCTTCACATTTTTGAAAGCTTTAAGTCAACAGAAAAACAAACACCACCAGAGAAACCCCACATGCCCCATGGCGAAAGGGACAATTTCACAAATAAGCTACAAACCTCATCAGCTGAAAGATTTACAATCAAGAAAAGCAGAATAATGCAACAAAATGTAAGAAAGAGAACCTTGAGCTGACAGGGTTGATGTTGATGGATGTAGTATAATTATGTGCTTGAACTTTTTATTCTTCTGTTTTTCTATTTTATTGCTTGAGATATGTAGGTAGCAATCAGGTACTTCTGAGCGAAATACTGTCAGTAGTCCCTGTGCCTTATTTTAGTATGAAACGAAGAAAAAGAGTCTCGATTTTTGGTAGATGACTGACTAAAATCTGTCAAGTTTGTCAGTGTCTCCTAGAATCACCAACATACCCCACAGACACAACAGTAAACGACTTCACAAAATAAGGAGTAAAACCAATGGAAAGAGGGAAAAGCAAAAGTCAGTTTTACTTACCTAAACTTTGATTTTGAGATCCGATGCCTGAAAGATAAGAATTGCCATTAATGTCTCTGAACCTGTCCCATACCTCCCAGGCTTTAATGAAAATAGAAATAGAAAGAAACAAAGTTAAGTTCAATTACTTTTTCAATGGATGCTGTTTTCCTTTAGAATCCCCTGTAAGTCAATGTAGGCACTGGACATTGCTAGACTTCCCTGATATATAAATCTTGGGTTTTGGTGGGAGTCATGAAGAAGGAGTCATGCCATGATGGGTTTCTACAGACATTAGTGAATTAGCTTTTCTCTTGGGTAAAAGACTGACCTAATGCTAGGGGCACACTGCATCTGCTACTGAATTTATTTTTCAAGTACGACTCTTATTTTTAGTCACCAGGATTTCTTCTTATATTAAAATATGTATGACTTTGTACAGACAGACTTGTTGCTTTCACACATCACCTGTCACTTCAGGATATATAAGCACATTATGAAACCACAGGGAAAATAATGCTTTCTTTTTTCCAGCAATTGAAGGAAAAACAGTGCAAGGTGGATATTTTCAAACTTAAATGCTAACCCTTATTTGTCTTTATTGTCTATGTAAATTTGTTTGAATTCACAAGGGTCTGAATAATAACAGATTCTGTTGCTATCAATGAAATTTGAGGAATTAAACATTCCTGAAAATTTGGTCATGTTCCCACTACATATGTGTTTAAATATCCAGTTCCACGCACCTAGATTTATTCACCTAAATAATCTCATTAGCCTTTTATGAGAAGTCACAGGCAAAGCAAGAGATAGACCCTGATTCTCTAACCATGACCTTGCTCTGCTTGACATGTCCTATAATGCCTTTGAACATTTTGGCTCTCTTTTCGTACATGCGTATGGTGCACGGAGAGAAATAAAGGTATATGGAGGCAATGTCATGAGTCAGAAGTGATTTAGGAAGCTGCAAAATCCACTACCAATAACAGAAGAAATGAGAACCTGGGGAGTGACTATGAACAAGATATTTCTGCTAGGTTGAAGCATTTCTTAAGGTTCTCTTGATGATAGGAAAGTGATTCATTGTTGACAACAGTCAGCAAAGGTCTTACTATACTGGCTTAAAAATGGATTCACTGTTAGTAGATATGGGACAAAGTAATTCTGAAAGCATCTAACACTACTTTCCATAGCAGTCTTAAAAATGGTCATGTCTTTGTTCGAGGACATCAGTCACTGACAAGTAATCAGTGATGGGTCAGTTTCCTTATGTGGAAGAGATTTTAGTGATAGGAATATTTCACCAGCAGATGGTTCAAGACAAAAAAAAAAGCCTTTGCACTGAATACATCATTCCTGCTGTGTCACAGGCAGCTTGTCTAGGCCACATACTAGGCAGCAGTGCAGTTACAGACACACACAAGAACTTTTTTGATAAAGAAGAAATAGTGCATTGGCTGAATAGAATGCTAAATTATGCTGCAGAGACAAAGTGAGCTTTAAGAAGGATGAGTGAAGCACCTGCAAAGCACATCCTTAATGTTAAAGCTATCATCTTAACTTCTCACTAAGAACTCTTGCTTCATAAGTGGCACCTACAAACTCTAATGGATCAAATTTACAGGCAACAGAAAATAAAGCTCAGACAAAGACAGGGGAAAGAAAAAGAAGAAAAAAAATCACAATGAACAAGGAAACTGGGCACTGAAAAGGAGACGGTGAGGACTTTCATAGGAAAAGGTTAGCCAGGGGGAGGAAAAGAGAGCAAGAGAGATGTCACAGGGAACCTGTCTGGCGGAGGTGAAGAATGAGTGTGAAATCCTCTGGTGACATCTCTGGCTAACAGTTTCCCAGTAAAGGAGCTGTGTGGCATTTAAGGAATCTTTTATTTATTTAAGCAAAAGAGATGTGGCAGGTGTAGTACTCATCATGCATATGATAATTATATCTTTGGAGCATTATGAGCAGCAGCCAAGTGCATTCAGTGCTCCCACAGGTTAGCTACAGCCTCCCCCCCCCTTCCCTTACTGCTAGAGCAGAAGGCTTTATCACATGTGGGTGTGTTTTATATATAGAACAGGACAAGGAAGGAGGAAGAGATTTATATTTAGAGGCAGAATCCAAGAGGGAAATGGAATTTTGAAAACACAAACTGTACAATAGCTGATTCTGAAAATATTATGCCTGAATCTGAAACGTGGTTTTCAAATAGCCCTTATGATCAGGAATCTTTTGTCTTTCAGAGCCAGGGTTCACAGAATAGCAGGGCTTGGAAGGGACCTCTGGAGATCATCTAGTCCAACTCCCCTGCCAAAGCAGGTTCACCTGGGGTAGATTGCACAGGAACACATCCAGGCGGGTTTTGGAAGTCTCCAGAGTAGCAGACTCCGCAATATCTCTGGGCAACCTGTTGCAGTGCTCCATCACTTTCACAGTAAAGAAGTTTTTACTGGTGGAACTTCCTGTGTTCCAGTTTGTTTTCATTGCCCCTTATCTTATCACTGGGCACCACTGAAAAGAGACTGGCCCCATCCTCTTGACACCTGCCCTTTAGATATCTATAAACATTGATAAGATCATATAATCTCTTATCTTTGATAAGAGTTAACTGCATCATACAAAAAAAAAAGCTTTTATGGTGTCACTAGGGGCTGTCAAATAGTTTGAATTTGGGGTGTTGCCATGGCCTCTTTGTGACACTCCAAACTGGCACTTGCCAGGAGTTCAGGGTAGACTAGATTCTCTGCTGAGTTTAAACACGGATCTCTTGCATCCCTGATATCCTGGGAGTTTTATGTCATTGGGAGAAGGAGTGTTCCCATTTGTGTCTGGCTCTGGAATGTCTTGAGAAACTATTATTTAAAATTATGGTATAGGACCCTATAGGAAAACCACTTCAGATCACTACAGAGTGTTTTTATCATAGGAACCATGTAACTCAGATTATCTTTTAGAAAGACAAACACAAAAATCAGACTTCTACTGTTTGACTATCTTCTAAATTTTCTAAAACTCTTCCAACCTTACATAGTTATGTACACATACAGACAAGACAGTGAAATTTAAAGATTTTATCAACATAAACTCAGGAGAATCAGCATAATTCAAATGTAGTGAGATATGCCACATTCTGAGAGATAAAGTTCTCTGTTTGCAGTGGACACTAGAGAAAAGAAACTATGCAGTTGTGAAGGATGTGTCTTGTTTAACAGGGATTGAGGACTCTGGGTAATTGTACACACAACAAATTCTGGAAAAATCTTGTAGGTCTCCAAGCATGACACAAAGGCTATGTTACAGTTATTTTCTGGGTGTAGAAATTACTAAACGTGACCATGGAATTATCAGCTATGCTGATCACAACTACTTTTAGACTACATGATCCCAACTGTAGGCGACTATCTTCATGAAGACTCTTAGAAAAGCAGTAACATAGAAATTTTTTACTATTCCTCTAGGTTATACACAACTTTTGTGGAACATCAAAAGACCTGCACTACGCATAATTGTACAGATTTTAGAACTGTGAGCACACAGTCCTGATGTGATACTGATTCTGTTTTGATGCAATATGGTGCATTCATGCAGTTACTGGTCAAGCAGCACAACATTTTTCCCTCTCTGTATTCCTACTGATGACATTTTATTGCTCTAGTCAGGACGCTGGCATCCCTGAAGGGAAGATACCCACCTTAGTGTCCTTTTTCCACATATTACTGGGACAAGAGCATATAGTAACATGACATTTTCAGGAATGTTTGCTGCACATCTGCTCATCTCTAACCCTAATATAGTGTTAAGGCTAAGTTCTACCCTCAGCTATACTTCTGTAATTCAAACTGAAGCATTGGGCCTCCATCCTTCTGCCTGCTAACCTCTGTACAACTCAACACTGCGGAGCTGTACAGGAATGTGCAATGACCATTTCTCATTTCTAACCATTAATTAAAAACATCCAGCAAAACAGAACAGATGACTGGCCCTGAAGAACTTGCATTCTGATATGGATTGAGATCCTTGTGCTGAGGCAACAACTGAATTTCTGCAAGGTCCACACAGTGATGTCTTCACTCTTGTTATATTCTTGCCCTTCTTGCAGAAGCAATGGAGAGCATGCTGACCTGACAGGAGTAATGTTGGTTTTAAGAGAGAGGTGGTTGTTGGCCAGCAGCAGTAAGGATCTACAGAATGTCCTTAGGAAAACTGGATCTGTCTAGCTTAAAATTGAGCTGGTTTGCTATTCAACAAACTTTCTTACAGGCTGGGAAAATGGGCCAATGCTTCAGCATTTAGTGAATAATCTTGCTCTCCCTGTGGCAACTCACAGGCAAGGCCTATCACAGAATCCAAAGTAGGAAGATAATTCCTCCTCCACAAGTGTTATTGTCATGTGGATATCAAAAGCACCTTGCTCATAATAAACTGGAAAGGAGTAGCTGAGTTTCACACATAAGGGTTGATCCTATTTGTTTTCCTGCTGAAGTCAGCAGTGGCTTCAGAACTTTCGGCAGACTTTTCTTACCACTGCTCCTGATGTGATGGGGACTTTGGTCCTCACAGAAGGAGGCTATCTTCTCATTAGGTGAAAGCCAGAAGGAACAATACTGAACCTGCAGACAAACTGACTCTCTCACCTTTACCACTGGCTCCTACACTGATTATTGCAAGAACTGCATAGGAATTATTTTCCCAGACAGAAAACCACCAAGGGAAAATCACTGATGGTTCAGCTGCCAGGGAAAGCTTCCATTGTTCATAATATTTTCAGGACACACGGTTTTCAGTTGGAAAGCCAGTGTGGGATTGTTGTTTATTTTGTTTTATCCTGTTTTAACCCTCTTTGGTGGAAAAGCAATTGAACTGTTCCCCAAATGTATGGAAATCCTGGCCAAGGTGAAAATGCCAAGTGGCTTATTGTTCCAGTGAAAACAGATAATTTTAAGCTCTCTTTCCCTTTGAGCTCAAGTGCTTCACTTTTCTGTTGAGGCTCTATGGAACATTAGTTTCCACAAAGGTCAGGTTTTTTGCTAATACATATGTATAAAAGCAAGCTCTATTGTGGCACTCCAGATCTGTATGGTTGTATTAGAGAACTAAGATTTGGGTTGTATTGGAAGATTATATATGCCGACATCCTGCACAGAACAGATTACTACTGATTATGAGCAATAGCCTGTCCTCAGGAATCTAGAGCCCTGCACAGCAGTACCCACAGAGGTTCAGGGAAATAACTCACTATTGGGAAATTGGGTCTGGTTTGTGTCTGGCAGGGTTTTAGTAGTGCGGGACAGGGGCTACTGATGTGAATTTTGTAAGAAGCTTTGAGAAGCTTCCCTAGCTCCAAGTTGGACTCACCTCTGGCCAACACTGAGCCAATCAGCACCTCTGTAATAACAGATTTAAGAGGGGAAAACCTGTTAGGTGCGTTGTTTTGGGAACTCTTTTGTTTTGGAAACTCTTTTGTTTTCGAGAGGAGTAGGACATGAGAGAGACAATCATGTAGACACCGAGGTCAATGAGGAAAGAGGGGAGGGAGGCACACCAGAGCAGCCATTCCCATTCAACCCATGGTGAGATGGCAGGCTGAGACCTTGAAGCCCTTAGAAATCCATGATGAGTGAGCCCTCCCTGTCCTTTGTCTTGACCTTTGAGCCTTTTGCTGTATTTTCTCCTCCCCATCCCACCAGAGAGGATAGGAATGAGCAAGTGGCTGCATGTTTTTTTGTTGCTGGCTGGGTGGGCATAAGTCCTAGGCATAAAGCTATTATGTAAATAAAAACCCATTGCTCCTAGTTCTGAGTTTATCCCATGGAGGCTTGCTGCAGAGGAAACACGTTTCTTTGTACCCAGAGGCAACAGGTTATTAAATCTGTGACACATCAGAAGTAAGATAAGTTCCACTTTCAAATGTCCTTGAGGATAAAAGCTGTTGTGTTCTGCTGCAGGGCAGATGTCAGCGCAGTACAAGGCAATACCATGACAGGGGTGATACACTATGGAAGTTGTGAGATGCTTTTCAATCTCCTATGGAACACTACAAAACCTTTTTTTAAATTCAGTTGCCTAATAAAGCTAACACCCATCTTAGGAAGGGAAATACTCCCTGCCACAGCTCTCCTGACAGCAGCAGAATTACACCAGGAATTAATATGAATGAGGGTTGTTTTTTGTGGCTGTTGTTTTAGTTCTAAGAAACTGGATTTACACAATAAGCAAAGAGAGATTAGACGTAAGATTCCTCCTGAAACTCCTGCTGGTTTGGAGACTGGCATTACTCCAGACAGCACAGCTGATGCAGGCAGTTTCTATACTATGGATACTATAGAAATAAAAGCTTCTTTGCAACAATTCATCAGTAGGAGATAGCCTGTGTTTGAGAGGTACTCTTCTGATCCCGCATAGCATATGTGTCTGTGGAGCTGAGAAAGGCTGTCAGAGAACATCTCCTTTTCAAAAAGGCACGCTTGAACCTGGCTTCTCAAGCAAATCTTTCTGTCATTCACAGATGCAGTCTTTCAAAGCTCTACAGCTTTTTATAACAACAGAAAGAACAGCCAGTAATTCTAAGTTATCTTAAATAAAAATGCTTTTTCTTTCAGTCTCGTAGGTACTGTTTTCTTTCTATCATGAGTGCATTCTGATGGCAAGTTCGGCCTGTAACCACAGTGGTGGTGTTGGGGTGGTTAAATGACCTAGCAGCCTCATGCCACTAAATAAATAAACTTATTAACTTTGACTTGAAATCTCCCTGTTGCTTCAGTCATGTCTGGTTTGCCCAGTGTAGTCTCTGCCTTCTGGGAAAATGCCTTCTGGAAAATAGCAAGGCAATGGGGACTCATGGCCACTAAGTGATTTTAGCAGGCTGGTAAAAATGAAGACTCATCTGCAAGAGACGAAACTCAACAATTGAACAAAAATCTTGTTTAGTCATTAAAACTGTAAAAACAAAATCCAGAGGGCAGATGACTGCTCAAAAGTCTGGGCCTAATCTTCAACTATAGTAGATCAGGATGGCATGACTATAATTATTAATGCTTACTCAAAGGCACTAGATAAGGAACTTATTTGAAAAGCTCAACCAACTTCCCACATGAATTATCTCTATTCTTGAACACTGATTCTCTTAGTCATGTTCCAACAAAAGAAAATACAAATTCAAATACATCCTTGCTAATATTTTATATGTTCCAGCAGGAATATTGACCTATGGAGGGTTTAAATAAAGGCTTAGTGAGAAGAAGAGGACTTAGACTTCTTGAAAACAAGAAATCTGTTTTCTCTCTCTGCCTGAGTGTGTGGTGTAGTAACAAAACAAACCAGAAAGGATTCCAAGCCTCAGAATCAAAGGCAGATCTTAATTTACCCATAACTAAGCAATTTGCAGCTCCACAAGTTTGAAACAAACATTTTACAAAAGCATGAAGCATTGGAAAAATTTGTATCTCGCTCTAGGATTTCAAATACAGCTATTCATTTTCCTGGATGAAGGAGTCTATCCATCTCTTAGAGATGAAAAGCAATCTGAGTGAGGCCTTGAGGATCTCAACCGTCCTTGGCTAAGGGGTAGAAAACCTCTTCGCAATAACAGGCTTCAATTCTCCTACAACACATCATCCATTTAAATGAAGTGGAAAGCAGCAAGGAAACTGTTTATCTCCCTGAATCTTACATGTCCTGCTTTAGTGAAACTTAGGGCTCTGTTTTAATACCCACAATAGTGGAAGAAGAAATGAACC
This sequence comes from Coracias cyanogaster, assembly GCA_033124195.1. Classification (NCBI taxonomy): domain Eukaryota; kingdom Metazoa; phylum Chordata; class Aves; order Coraciiformes; family Coraciidae; genus Coracias; species Coracias cyanogaster. The sequence goes on along the minus strand of JAVSBS010002670.1, from coordinate 41,873 downwards.
TCTGTTTTCCTGCCATTTTCCCATGTCTTCTTACTTAAAATGTGTTGGACATAGCCATTCCTTTTCCTAATGCCAGGAGTATAGTGATTGTGATGCCAGAACACAGTAGTGCCATTCTCCTGTGGCCGTGATGGGCTATTTTAAGTAAACTCCATTTTAAGTCATGATTATGTTTAGAGTTGAGTTTAACTTCAGCTCTCCTGGATACATTCCAGCTAAGATAATTATGTTCTGCTTGCCAAAATTCCCTGTGCAGTTTTAGTGCAAAACAAGCTATCCCTCATACATCTCCCTATACACTTGTGCCCTTTGTTTTTAAATACCTGTGACATTTTACCCTGAAGGTGGCTGAACTCTAACACTGTGAGAACAATCCCTGCATTTACAGTTCATAAAGTCTTTAGGATCCTTTGGGATTAAAGACATTAAATGAATGCAAGTTGTACTATTAAAAATATATGCAACTTTATAGTAACAGTTGCCATTGTTGTTAGCACTGTGTAGCACCAGGGGACCCATTGTGACAGGAACCATAACTGTAGAAGAGAGATGGTTCTCCAAATTGGATCCAGCTGGAAGAAGCAGTTACATATCCAGCTGCTGCTTCCTGTAATATGACAAGAGCACAAGCAACTCAGTGGGGTTCTAAAGGAAGGGCTACAACTGCCTCAGTGCTGTAAATAGATCTAGCCTGGTTCCTTCAGAAAAGAGTTCATAATCTAAACTAAAACAATCAGCAGATAGGCAACAGCAGGCAGGTGACGGAAAGCTATCACAATTTCTCCTGGGGTTTGTAAGTCACTGGCTGCCACAGGAAAGCAGACCGAATTTACAGCATATTCCACATATCACATCTTGTAATACTGATAAGACCTCCTCCTCTTCAGCTTGTAGAGGAGAGGGCCAAGGGTGTGTGTGGGAGATACAGTCAAGGTTTACGAAATAATGGAAGTGATAGATAAGCTGAATGTGGAACTGTTGATCACCAAATCCCACAGTATTAGAAGGAGAGGACACTGACTGAAAGTGGTAGTTGATCAGCTTAAAACAGATACAAGAAAGTACTTGTTTACACAGCAGGTAGTGAACTTCTGACACTTGTTGCCACAGGAGATTGTGAAGGCAGACAGCCTTAGTGGGTTCAGATAAATCGATGGATGACAGGTCCATAAATGGCCACTAAAGGCAAAAAGCAGAGTGTGCCTTCTAACATCTCTAATCCAATAAGCATGAATTTGGGAGCAGTAAAAGGCATTTTGAAAGGAGGAAACAGCCAGGCTTGTGCACTTGCCCTTCTGTCACTGTCAGGATCTGAACACTGGGCCAGCTGGATCACAGGTCTGACAAAACTGAGTGTTTCTTATGTACTTTTGATGAGCATTTGACGAACACTGAAGAGTTCAAAGTATGCCCAAGGACAGGAAGGAGACTCAAAATACTCCAGCATGGTACAATCTATAGCCCTGATATGCTTAGCCCATTTTTCAAGGAAATTTGGAGGGACTAACATATTCCCCCACTCCATTCTTGCTCAAGTCATATAAAAGGGACGAAAGGACTCTTCTGGCCTATTCTTGCTCTCTGAGATGCTAAAAAATATACTATGTAACATGGTGTTCTAGAAGTACTATCTCACACATTATTGACCATATCCATTAACTCCAATGGTGCAATTTCAAGGAGGCATTACTCCCTCCAAACTGATATATTTTCTTGTCACTACAGTATTGTGTTTAGCATTTGAAGGGTGTAATTTAGGCTGCAGGATGGGAGTTATCATCCATATATTTCTATTACAAGACACTCTAAAATGTATAAGAATCATTAGGGAAATTAAAATAGACCAGTCATTTCTACTCTTTGGTTTGCATATACTGGATTTGATTATCTATCACCAAAGAGGAATTTTTAAACAAGAACACTCTTACGCATCAGTTCTTCTTTTAGCTATTATGCAATACTGCATCTGCTTATCCTGGGCATTCTCTGCTTTATTTACATCTGTGTAAACCCAGAGGCTCTCCACTCATGTCCAGAGGGAGTTTACATTGCAATTAAGATAAGAACTGGGATCAATAGATCTTCTGCACCCTCTCCTTTCACCCACTGTGAGGTTTTCCTTCCCTTAAAAAGCCTGACATTTGCCCTGACTTTAACCCACCAAGCTCAGTCCAACCCCTACACACATATATCTATGTATATGTACTCACGCTAGCCTAGCACCGCAGTTTTCGCCTTCAATATCTGCTCCAGGGACGTTGTCTGTGTTCACGGACTCAGTCTCACTGGTGGGCATGCTCACTGTAAGAGTCAAAGGGAAGAAAAAGAGAGGGTTGGCCATTAGAACCTGACACATCTATTAATGAATCACATGAGTGAAGGAACTGGCTTAATGAAAAGACCCTCAGCTGCAGCTCCTGAAGATTAAACAATTTGCTGAGCAAGTCTAGTGCCTCCCTGCACAGGCCAGGTTGGGCAGGTAGACTTCAGGAACATAGACAGGTTACTCAGATGCTAAAGAAAAGGGAAGAAGCAGCTGCTCTCTTTCAGAGTCAGTTCCTGGAAATTTTTATGAATGAGAACCATTGAAAATTAGAGAACCTGGCAAAGCCAACAAGAAGCTTTCATTTGATTCAATGGAACACTTAAAAACCCCACCGCTTTACTTGCACCAACCCAACCACCTCACTGCCCTCCCCAGTCTTTTTTGTGAAGATTAGAATACAAATTAAAAGTACCAGATTGACATGTATTCTGACAAATGGCTGCTGTCAGCCTGATAGCAAGTACCACATAAATAATACTGATGGCTTATCTGTCATATACTAACTATTAATGTCTTACACTTATAAACTGGACCTATAGGGATAAAAGGGAAATTCAGACTCTCTGACTCATTCAGATGGTACTAACAAAGGAACTAATGAATATGGACTAGAGTGGAGATATGTTGACACTCACCTACTAAGAACTGGACAGAATCCCCTAGGCATTTACAGAAGTATCATGGAACAAACTTCAAATGAAAACAACCTTTGGTGTGAATCTATCTCATCTGAGTTAAAAAACCTGTCACAATTTCTATCTGTTATCAAACCTCAATGTTTTCTTCGCTTCTACAGATCTTAAAAAAAACCAACTCACTATATACATTCTACCAGTTGCTCCCAGCTCCTACATGAGCTCTAATAACTCCTTAATACATAGTCATTCAACATAAGTTAGGACAGTGGATAGTATCCAGCATGTGTCCTCTTCCTTTCTCCCCCCTTTTGAAACACAGACAACAAATGAAAAAATGATACTTAAGACTGAATGATGGAGGAGTTATACACATCTCTCAGATGCCTGGTAGAACTTCAGAACATGACTTGTATTAAATATATATTCAATTTATATCTCAAATGAGACTTGACAGCATGCACTATTAGCTGCTAGAGAGGCTTCTAATAGTCCATAAGAATATGCTACTCAGTACTAAGAACATAACTATTTGTGGGTCCTTGATGCAAAAGGAGGCACCGTAGAATAAATAGGTTCCGCATTTCAATTAGGCAGATGTTTAATGGGCCATGGGGCCAAGTCTTCTTTCAGAGGCTAGAAAGATATCAGAAGGTTCTTCCAAAGAGGTCCAGGGTTCCTGCTCTGAAAGCATTATGGTGGAAATGTCCTTCAAAATGAACTATCTTTCCTTCATCCCATCCCAACAATTCACATGCCTACAACATATGTCTTATGGAAATCTAAAGTCCTTGTGTTGTGTTCTTAGGACCACATGTAATAATAGACTCTACCATTCTTGACGTAACTATGAACTATTATACTCTAATGGTATCTGTTCCTTTAGAAAGAGTAGATGTTTTAATAATCTTGTCTATTTGGAAAGATAAAGTAAGGAATCAACTGAATTCCCATTTTGATGTTCATGAAACAGTCAAGTAAGCTGTAAGAAAAACCAACATTCATAATTAAAATTTCTGTCCAGACTAAGCCCTTCAGAATAAACCAAAACATTGATATTTTGCAAGTCATCTTTGAAGATGAGGTAAAGCACTTTCAAGACATATTTGAGCTTATTTGCAAATGGAAAACAATTTTGAAGACATTAGCAAGAGATTGATTTGCAGAGCAGTTTATTATTTTGAGTGCATGAAGAGGACACTGCACAAGCAATAGAAAAAGCAAGGCACGCACATGCAGGAGTATACAAAGCTATATTATATGTCAGTCTGTATAGAGATATATGCGCACACACAGATATATGCAGTGTGGACAGAAAGTGCAGTGGAACATTACCATGGGTTTCTGTGGAGTGACTAAACCAAGCAAACTTTCCTTTCTTCTTATCAGGCAAGCCAGCTGGAGTGCTTCCTTTCACAGACAAGATGGTCAGTGTCAAGTACCAGGAACAAGACATCAATAGAGAACATGCAGCCAGTGACAGGCAAAAGAAAAAAACAAGGAACTCAGCTTACACATGACATCCACGTCTGTCTGAAAACTTCATCATGTGAATTAAAAGTACAAAATGAAAAACAAAGGTATACGAAAGGATGAAATATCATAACAGATCATCAGAGGATAACTCTTCCTTACTTTGTGCTCTTTTTCATATCTGGATTCTGAGAACGTGAAATTGCTGGACTTAATTTTATGGATAAAATCCTTTTTCCAGTCATGCCAATGATAAAACTCTTCTTGTTTGACTGTCTGACCTATTGAAATTACTGAGACTAAGGCATCACACTATGTTCACAGGTTACCTCCTGATTCTTAGGGTCAGAATCTGGACTAGCCTCTTTTTGAATGAGGTTCCTTGGCTTTCTTCCTAAACTGTTCCAATATCTACAAACTCTTCCAAAACTGTCAGAGGTGCTAAAGGAAAGTTGTTAGGATAATTACATTTCTCTGTCTTTCCCCACTTCTAGAGATTAACAACCTTCATCAAGCACTCAGATGTGCACTGCTTCACCCAAACTAGGATATCCTTAGATTAGGTCTCATTATTTCTGTATGAGTTTACACTTGGCATTCACCCTCTGATGTCCTCCTGCTGCGTGGCTTTTCATGGCATTACTTAATGTTGATCCTCTGCCTATTATGTGTATACACACAGAGGTCTTCAGCCCACACAGATCAGAGGTGCATGCACAGGGATGTCTTAGAGCAACTTCACACTTCCCTAAACTGACTGCAACAGAAAGGTAAATTTAAGTAAAGTGAGGAATGCAGGTACAGTGGCACATGGGGTGAAGAGACTCCTGTGGTTCAGGCTAGCTTCCTGGCACTAGCTTATAGGCATTTATTATGCTGCACTGATGGAAAATGTTAAGGACAATAAAAAACATTAAGATGGTATCAAGTATTAGAGCAATGATGGCCTAGAAGTTATAGGTCAGGACAGACAGGAGATTAGGACTCTGTTCCCCAATGCGATATGCTCTCAGCAGGGCAATCGCTTACTTCATCTGGCATCTCACATCACTTTCAATATTAGGGGATAATCATGTGTGCAGATGCTGTGAGGTTCATTCAGGCTAGTTAACAAATCCTGAAAATAGAAGATGCTACAGAAGAGTTGTGTATAAAGTGTGGCTGAATATGAGAGGAAGTAGACCAAATACTGCCCAGATAGCTTCCTTCTCTGACTTACTTCTCAGAGGCACAGACCTTGTGCCCACACCCCAGCTGCAGTTTAGAAATAAGGCAGGCATGTTTTGCAGTTTGGGTAATTAATTACTGGAATCATGTACCAAGAATGTTGGTGCTAAATCCACCACAGGAATGTTTTATTCAGGAAGAGATGTTTTTTTCTAAGTGGTGGGCTCCAGTCCAGACCAGAGTTATGTTTAGGACCATGGCATACAGACTATGCCATCTCTGTGGCCACTTCCTCCCTGTAATCTGGGGAGCTGAGGCAAAGGCAAGAAAGAGGCAAATGCAGATTTCCTCCTACCTGGGCACAAAGCAATTTAGCAGTGGAAATCCTGGTGCCTTGTGTCCTGTGCCATCTATGTTCAGTGACTTACACACTCTTACAGGAGTGGTTCCCTGTTAACTTCAAAAAGCCACTGCTTGTAACCAAATCAGAGATGCCCAGGGGGCTTGGTTCTGCCAGACACAGAGGGACCCCACCTCCCCACTTCCCAGCCTTCAGGCAGACCATTAAATCTTCCATCTACCACATATGTTGCATTGAATGTGCTTCAGTGTCCAAACTGCAGCCTGGGCAAGGCAGTGATTGATCCCTGTGCATACTATCCAACTGCCCATCTAATACCCTAAGGTATTAGGTTAGGTGACCAAATAACCAGTGTTGTATATAGGTGGCTTCTTGACAGTAAGGAGCAACTCTGTCCCCCCATCTATCCTTCCTAAGTGACAGCAGGTTGTTAAAGGGGTGACAAGGCATAAACTTCAGGCAGTTTGCCTTTGCCTGACCACATCAGGAGCAGCAGTCTACCTAACAGGGAAATGAATATACAGAGTGGGCAGCTTGCTTCAACCAAAACAGCAGTTAATCACAAACAACTACACGGGGACAGATCCCATAGAAGATGTTATATATTTCACAGAGTCATAGAATGGTTTGGGTTGGAAGGGACCTTTAAGGATCATCTAGTCCACTCCCCCTGCCACAGAGGGGCAACAGAGTGCAAACCATAAGGATTAGTAGGTTTTATACTCTCTCTATAGCTGCTTCTGAAGTCTTTGCACTTCTTACATTTTGCCACAGTGTGGCTCATTTCTGAGTGGAGACTTTTCCTCCTGGACGACCTAAACTCCAGTTTCACATTACTTACACAGCATTCCTGCAGCAGGTAAAGCAACAACAAAAGCTGTGTAGCAGCTTCCTTAAAAATAAATCTGAAAAATGCTTTATGTTGTGTTAATTCTAGCCCTGAGACCCCACAGACAGAAATAAGGACAAAGAGCCTGAAGTCTGTGACCGGCTAGAAAGATGTGCAAGACCCTTTGAGAGCCTGTGTTCCACGTCATTGGCATCAAGCATTGATACCAGCTCTTCTCTTGCATTGACATATGTCCCTCCCCTCAGTGAAATTCCCCATGGACATGCAATTAATTATTAGATGGCAGGTTGCCAAAAGACAGCCAAACACTGAAACAGAAAGCTGGCACCAGCAAATACCCTTCTATGAAGCTCTGAGATAATTTTTCCTTTACACACTTGGAGAATAATATTTGCTCCCAGTTCAGAAATATCATTGCCACTGTTGCATCTTGCATTTATGATGTTTGTCATCTTGGCAATGGAAGTAATTCTAATATTCAGATTTATCTCCATGGATTATATCATATTGCCACACTTGTTGATGAATCTCACTTTAACACCATGAAAATTTAATTTCCAGAGAAGATCATGTCTGGGCAAAGGGTGCCCAGTTCCACATAGACAAAGCACACATTTTTTCTCAGATTTTAATGGGACATGTTACCACATGACTTTGCAGATCTGGGCATTCATTTTAGAACTGGATATGTCAGAGGCTATTCAAATTGCCTGACTTCATGTCTCTGAATTAGCCGCTTGAGTCCTATCACAGGTTTTCTGAATGCCATACTGATGTTCCCCTTCACTGCGTGGACAGGCTGGGCATTTGTCTTATGCCCTTGGGTTGGGTATCTGACTTGCAACTGCATGGCTATCCAATATTATGTTAATTCATATTGAAAAAGACCTGTAGTGTGTTTTCAGATTAAGAAAATAAACAATACACTTGGTTGTGTTTTCTAGTATGCTCACTTAGACTCCAATTGCTCCAACACTCCAATTTCTATTGGTATTGAATTACTTCAGAAAATATGGGTCTAAATCACACCTTTTGCCTATGCTGGCATTTGAGGTCAGAAGGACCTGATGTCAGTCCACCATCATTTCGTCTTACTGCGTCACCTTGGCCATATGACCAAGCCTGTCTACTTATGTTTTCAATTTCTCCAAAAGGGAGATCATAATTCTGCACTCACCTTGCAAATCTCTCTGAGATCTGTAGATGAAACACATTACAATAAGCGCTAAGTACTATAGTTATTACTGATGCTAATGTCTCCCAGGCGGAACTCTGCGGAGCTATAAAGCAGATCTAAAGAGCAAAGAAGTCCTGTGAATTCTCCAGCTGGGATTTAAGATTTCTTTTTCTATCAAGCACAACAAGAACAAATTGCAATATCCAGGCTGCTTCCTTTAACCGAATGCACATCAAGTGAATGACTTTGTCTCCAGTAGAAACCTTGATTCCCACGGTGCCTCTCATGCCCATCATTTCATGAATGAGTCTATGGGCAGCTGTCAGAATATCAATCGACACATATTTTTTCAGTGGAGAGCTCTTATTTTAATTAATACATGAATATTGCCTAGCTTTCCTCTTCTCATTGCCTGTTTTGGAAATGTTGCGCTCATTCATCTTATTCATTAATTTAACTAATATACAGCTTTCATTCTGCTACATGCATACAGTGTCTTAGGAACAATCAGCAAATATGTTCTTAAATGCAAGCAGCAGGCAGAAAGTAAACTCTGCAGAGGTAAATTATTAGTTTTCTCTAGATCTCCTGATTTTGTCAGGAAAAGATACTAAATATGACTGGGGGACTCTTTTGCATTTTCTGTTTTGGAGTTCTGCAATAGAAAAGCTTCTACAGGAGAAGACAAAAGGGAACTTGCAGTCTACGTAGGTCCTGGTGGACAGCAGGATAACCGTGAGCCAGCAATGTGCCCTTGTGGCCAAGAAGACCAACGGCATCCTGGGGTGTATTAAAAGGCATGTAGTTAGCAGGTCAAGAGAGGTTCTCCTCCCCCGCTACTTTGCCCTGGTGAGACCGCATCTGGAATATTGTGTCCAGTTCTGGGCCCCTCAGTTCAAGAAGGACATGGAACTGCTTGAGAGAGTCCAGCGCAGAGCCACAAAGATGATTAAGGGAGTGGAACATCTCCCTTATGAGGAAATGCTGAGGAAGCTGGGTCTCTTTAGCCTGGAGAAGAGATTGAGGGGTGACCTCATTAACGTTACTAAATATGTAAAGGGTGAGTGTCAGGAGGATGGAGCCAGGCTCTTCTCCGTGACTCCCAATGATAGGACAAGGGGCAACCAGTGCAAGCTGGAACATAGAAGGTTCCGCATAAGTATGAGAAAAAACTTCACAGTGAGGGTTACAGAGCACTGGAACAGGCTGCCCAGGGAGCTTGCGGAGTCTCCTTCTCTGGAGACGTTTAAAACCCACCTGGACGCGTTCCTGTGTGACCTGATCTAGGAGATCCTGCTCTGGCAGGGTGATTGGACTAGATGATCTTTCAAGGTGCCTTCCAAACCCTAGGATTCTGTGATTTTGTGATTCTTTGATTCTGTGATCTTGGTGGTTACATGCCTCCTAAAGTTAGACAGAACACTACAGTAAGTCTAGCACAGTAAAAAAAAAAAAAAAAGGAAAGATGTGAACATACTTGGAAAATGCTTACCAAGGGCTCAGAGGCCAAATCTCATACACACAATATTACATTAAACACATGTAATATATAAACTCTGCATAAACTAATTTTGGGTTATGTAGAAATGACTGCAATTGCAAGGGGAGAGAGCTTGATTCACACTTCCACTCAAGGTCAACCACAGAATCTAAGATAGTAATAAAAAGCCATAAACTGATTGCCAGTTGTACCCACTTCAGTCAAACAGAAAAAGGCTTTTGATAAAAAGATCTTTACACCAGTGAACCAGCAGCGAAGGTGCTGCAGCTAGTATGTAGTAACAAGACCTGTCATTACAGTAAAACCAGGCTGGGCATTGGACTGGATCAGAGATGACTGATGCAGTGTAGCACTGTTTTACTGAATGGAGCAGTAGCAAGTAGGAATATTGCCAAAACTGAGATGAAGTATCCTATCATCAAACGTTTCATTTATAGATAAATTATGTATTTCACAATATAAATAGTAATGTATATCTTTTACATAAAAAGACTTGCTTTTACATGTCCTGATCCCCCTTCCAGAATGCCACCATATGCAGAAAAACATCCTATGATGTTGAGGGAATATAGCCGTGGGCTAAGTAAATTTATACCATACACAAAGAGGAATAGGAGAGATAGAGATATGTATCAGTAGTGCAGGCATGTGATTAACAGATGTGTCATTACCACATGCAGGTTATTGCATACCTATGAGCATATTACCTTGCTAGTAATTAGTCTTCCTGGGACTTATTTTGGTATAACAAACTCCTCAGCTACTTTAAACAGCTTCCAATTTCTTTTTCTTTTTATGGCAGTATTGACAGTAATAGGTTGTGTTCCACAAATGTTTCTTCATTCCATCCAGTGGATGCAATGCATGTTGCACAGAGGACCACATAACGGGGACAAACTCCTGGCCCTGCCAAGAAACAGCCTTTGCAAGCCTCACACGTGTTCTGTTCTGTATTTGAAAGGAAGAACTTAAAATTCTCTTCACATTTCCCTGCCTGAAGGGCAACAGGATGTAGGACTCATCCAAAAGCAGAGTTTACAGAAAGGAGTCTAACTTTCTGCTAAAAAGGGCAAGACAAGCGTGTCTCCCTGGTTAACTGGTTGCACTGCTGAGCAAACATCTAAGCCTGCAGTAGGAGTCCGTTCACTGCAGAGTATCTGCCTGCAAGTGCAATGCAAGTAACTCTCTTAATCTCTGTGGCTAAAGGAGGGCAGATAGGCTGGGTCACACGGTGACACAGCTGCTACCAGAACAGATCTTGAAAGATGTCTCTCTCCTGAATCTGGATTCCCCTATGACATCCTAAAGTGGTTTTCTTGTCTGATAAATTACTTGTATTGTTTGCCTTGCTAGAGGCAACAACAAATGTGGCAAAGTGCAAGGCATTTACGTGTCAGGACATGGTTTATAGCGAAAGTTTCTGGTGTCAATCTAATACTTTTTAGCAAGCCCTCTGTTTCCCCACAGAATTCTGAATTCATTACCCCTCCCCCCCAAAAAAGGCAAACCAATTGAGCATCTACAACTCTCAACAGTATTTTGTGATCATGAACAAATCACAACAGCACATTCTTAATCGTCTGCAATATTTTTACCTCATTCTTTAACATTTTTTAGCAGAGGAAGGTAGGACAAGCAGCAGTGCCATGAAATGAATCTGAATCTACCCCACAAAATGATAAATGGGCACAACAGGCAGGAGTATCTTACTTGAAAACCAGAAAGATTCTATTATTGTAGGCTGGTCTGGCTGGCGCCTTAGAATGGGGGTATGAGAGCCACAAACACTGTAGATAATGTGTTGGGAAGTGATACAAACATTGATCATGAACAAATAGCTAACCACAAAAAAGTGCCCTTAAGACAGTAAAATCAATTAAGTGAAAAAAAAATCCCCCATGCTTTGATCATTTTTGTCCCTCTAATAATCATGGCGCTAGTCGTATTTTGCTCACTAGCATTGTTATTAATGGAAAAAAAAAAGCCAAACAACAGAAGTTTCAAGCACAAATGTTTTTAAGCAGACCATGTGTTTCCTGAAACTCCTGTGCCTGGGGGAACTTCTGCATCAGCCCAGTCATACAAATATACACCTATGTGTTTGTCACACCAGAAATTTTGATGAGGATCTCTATTTCAGCAAAAGTACCTTTCTTCTTTCAGTTCACAGCTCTGTGAGTCTGTCTTCCCTGAAGAGTCCAGAAGAAGCAAAAAAATCACAGAAGCTAGTTCCAACTCTATCTGCTTAGGTCGTCAGAAACTCTCTGAGGAGTGCTGCTCGCCACCTAGTTTGCTAAACTTCAAAATGACTGAGATGCAGCTCTGGCTGTTTTAAGACATTCCTGCCTGTCACAAGCCATTTCAAGGTGAGTGATGCCTGAAAACTCAGTGAGCGGTCTACAGTTTGTGAGCTAGAGCACATAAGAAGATATGTCAGGACGGCATGGACTGTTTGGATGGTGCAGCAAGAGGGGAGAGTCATGCCCTGGCAGCTCACAACTGGCATCTTTTCTAGAGGGAGCTCACACAACCCTGGAGCCAGGGAGCATAGGCAGGAATTGTGCCAATGAGAAAGTAGGACTCTCTGAGGACTATATCTGGTACAGAAGAAGGAAACTATGCTTCTATAGGCTTCTGCCCTTGGCAGAACAACCCAAAAAAAGGAAAAGAAATGCGAGGGAGAAACTGGGCTTTATTATGTCAAAGGTCAGGCAGGGCAACCGGGCAGAGGCTGGGCTACAGGTAAAGGACTGTAGGAAAGAACAAGTGACTGAATTTTCATATAAAATACCACTCTGAAAGCTGGAAGACTAGTGTATGCTTCCTGCATCTAGGAAGACTTAATTTAGGAGTGACTTGCTTGAAATATTTAAGAATCAATATTATCAAGAAAAGAAAGCAGCAAGGCCCTGTCTGTCTAAGTAGTCTCACTGCACAGGTAGCACCTGACAGAGATTAATTCTCAGCAAGTGCAGACATTTTCTAACAGCAGTATTCATGTGGGATGTGTGAGAAGTCTTCTGGATGATGCCTTCCTTGATGGTATACAATCAAGCAATGTAGTTCACTAATCAACAGGTACAGCAACACATACATCAGATCTAGGTCACTCTGGAGCCAGAGCTGTGTGAAAGCACTGAACCCCTGTTGTTGCATTCATGGATCACACTGAACAGATTCTATTCAGCTTCATTATCTGAAACGGAACTCATCACTCCTGCTCTGAAATGTGCACAAAATTGTGTTTTGAAACCCTAGTCTGCTACATTTCTTCTGTGCCTAGTAAATAAAATGCTTGTGATTTTGTGTGCTGCTCCTGCATGTGGTGTTCTTTTCAGACACTTTTGCTAACATAATGACTAGTCTGATACTAGACACTATTATCACAATATCATGAGTCAGAAGCATGAGACATGCTAGCTGGGCAGGCTGTGTGTTACTGTGCAGCCAAGAGAAAAGTAAAGAATTGGAGTGAAAAGAGTTTTGCCCTTAAAGTCAGCTTGTCAAACCTGTAATTAAAGCTTTTATACCTTTTGAGTAGGGCATTGAGAATAGGTCAATTATGCACAGCCAAAGAAACAAGCATTTTATAGTGGCCTTGAAAGAATAGATTCCTAGTTTGCAAATACTTCTAGCATGCAGGAGAATGAGGGCCTGATAACGACAGCTTGAGCTAAGCTTAGTGTGGGCAGGTGTTATGCAAGCTTCCCTCACACAGCTGTGTTAAAGCAAGTCATTCGTGACCTGGCATAGCCCTGTTATTCTGCTCATGGTTCTTCAAACAGCTACAGAATATGCTTACATTTTGATCTGCACATCTGTGAGGATCCACGCAGCTCTGCCCCTGCATCCTTGTTCTGAGCTTAACACTTCTGCTACTTTAGCCTACAGATTTTAGTGTAGTTGGTAACATACTCATCCTGATCTCGGTGACCTCTGTGTTACCTATCCTTGAGACCACTACAAGACCTCTATAGTTTGCACTTAAAGGGACACATCTGACTGCAGTCCTTCCTCAAGTCAACAAGGAGAAGTGAGATGCATTATGCTCTGGTTTGTGAACTTTGTAAATGGAAATGAAGATGTGAGCAGCACTACGAACACCCATGGGCCCTAAAGCTGAATTTGAATTTAGGCCTCAAGATCTGAAAGGCCAGTTCCCTAATCTGTTGATTTATCTCTGAAATCCTGCTAACTGAAGAGCTGCTGTAATCAGCAGGCAGACTCAGTGCCACAGCTATTTTCAGTTCAGTTCCCCAGTTGGA
>JAVSBS010002670.1:9782-25454 GCA_033124195.1 Coracias cyanogaster | reverse complement strand
TGACAGCTTCAAGTACTTCCCAACAAGGCAGATGGAGGTTAATTTATTTGCACAAAGGTGTCTTCCCCAGCTATATAAACAATGGATTCCCTCTAAAGCCTTACCTTAAAAGAATTTCTCTGTAACATAGTAGTACTACAACGTAAGTAACATATTAGTACGTCAATATAAGTCTCTCTTCCAGCAAGCAAAACAGAGGTGTTATCTCATCAGAGTCTTTGCTAGGGAAATAGCTTCTATAGTAGATAAGCTTAATGCCCTATGAACATTAGTGTCAGCCTCTCTATGCTGTAGCTGGTCACACATCACTGCTCTAGCAGTTCTCAGCATAATGTTTGTGCTCCAGGTTACAAGGGAAGGGAGAAGATGGAAAAAATTGTAAGTTGAACACCACAAATCAGATCCTCAGTTGCAAGAGAGTAAGAGCATGTGTAGATCACTACAAAACTTTTTCAGTCACAGAGGATCTTTTAGGAAGAGATTTTTTCCCAGATGTGAACTACAGCAGCCTGGAAGCTTATCTAATTTATGTAGATTTTGATGCCTGCAAGGGACTAAGAATAAAAACTAAGTATATGGACAGAAATTAGCACAGTTTTGGACTGCTCTCCCTTCTTCCATGCAGAAGTGGCCGCAGTTGTGCAGAGATTCGGTAAATGCTCATTACAGTGACCCTTTCATGGTCAGATGATTATCTCAGACCTGTCACTCTTCACCAGCACTCACTTAAGAAGCTGGCTGCTGGAGTACGACACATGCCTGAATTTGGCCCACCTTCCCCAAACTCAAGAGTTACTCTGCTCTACTTTCTAGAAATGCTTTTCCCACTTCACCAAACAATATCAGGCCATCTGATGCTATGCTAGAACAAATTACTGCAGAATTGTAGATTGTAAGGTTGGCCACAGCTTTGTCCTGAGGCTTCCCAAGTAGCAGCAGCTTTTTCTTCTTTTGCTCTCCATTCAAACTAAGGAAAAAAATTGTTCTCTCCATACTGTGCTTTGACATAAAATGCAGGCTTGAGCTAAAATGCTTCTATCTGTTGCTTGGTTAGATGGGATTTACCTACCCTCAGCAGTAACTATCAGCAAAGAAGGAAGGTGAAGAAGTTTTCAAATGCTTTTTGTTTTATGATCGAAAGCTTCATTTCAGCCAGAAAGAGAGAAACTGGGAAGTTGTGAAATCTACAGAAGAATGAACCTAAATGTTGCTTTCTGATAAAAGCTGGGCTGTAAATTTATATTACTAATAAACCCCAAACTTGTTGGTTAACTTACTCATAGTGATACATAAATTCATGGGAACAAGAAAATTGTATGTATTGAAGTGTTTAAGATAATTATGGTGAATTCCCACAGAAGGAAAACAGCTCAAAACCACACTGATCAAACCTGTAAATGCATTATGTGATACAACCAAAGGTCAAAATTCTGGTCTAGAGGGAAGAGAACGGTATGAGAGACTGGCACTGGCAATGAGCAGGTAGGCGACCTTGAGAACATTGTTTAGCCTTCCTGTGCCTTTTTCTTTAAACTAGACAAAAGAGGGGAGAACATTTCTCTCCTCTCCAAATATTAACCTGCATACATATTTTAAAGAATCAATGCTGTACATGAGGCATTTCTAAGCATAATTTAAACCCCAAGGATTTTAATTTCACGTTGCTGAGACAAATTTTTTCCTGTCTAAGTATTTTTTCTTTTCTCTTCTTGGAAATGGGGAGAAGGATGAAACAATCAAGGATAGGGCCCTACTGCTTCCTTTTCACTCACCATAAAAAAAGAAAGAAAGATGTGAAGAGAGTCAAGAGAGAAGTCTACTCTTAGTTTTGGGTTTATTCCAATGGGAAAAAGTAAAATGTTGGCATTATAGTTTTGTTGACATTGATGTAATGTGAGGCAAAAGTGGAAGCAGAATCACCCTAAATGATTTTTAGTCTGTTACATCAGCTGCACAGAAAGTTATGTACTTTTAAATGGCAGCTTTACTTTCTCTCACCCACATCACTGAATGTCATTGCCCTAACTACCCTGCTACCACAGTTACCTACAGGGTTAGGTATCTACCATGAAGGTTCACAAATGCTTTCTCATTCTTTTCTGATACATGTTGGTTTCCCTTTCATGGACATAAAAATTTATCTGGGTCTGATCCCACATTTCCTTAAGTAAAGTTATGGAAGCAAAATGCTTGTAATCACTGTGCGTCAAATCCATGTCAGATGCAACTGCACTTTAGCCAGTGAATTACGCACTGGGTAAACAGTACTATCTGGACTGTTCTGCCCTGTAGGAAGTTTTAGACCCCAGTTAGCTGATGTTCTCCCCTTGGTGGATCACAGTTACACAATATTGAAGTAATGTGTGAGCACAGAGAAGCCTCTGGTGCATCGAGACCTCACATTGGGCAACATTTTCAAGTGCTGACACTTGCATGTTTTGTTACTGACCTCAGATGAAACAGACTGGGGCCCAAGTCCTTACCCAGGCAAAATCCCTTGCAACTCCAGTAGGATTTTTGCCTAAGGACTGCAGAAGTGATTCAGCCCAATGTGAGAACTAATGTCCCAGAAGCTTTTTCTAGGCAGCAGCTAATAATAGAATCGAGCTTGACATCTGTAGCACAATCCCATGCAGCATTTTGCAACCCCAGCTTCTTTGTGGAGAACAACCACACAACAAAAACAAAGCTGACTTATTTACAAGGGCCTTTTACTAAGTGTCCTCAAACTATAGTATTTATATTAAGAACAGTGCATGAGCTACTTCAAAAAATGGCAAGGTAGAAAAATGTCACTGTGGCTGTATTCTCTACAGAGAATACATTGGGCACAGCACACAGCTGGGAGTTGCTGTCGCTTCTGTCCAAGCAGACCATGTTTTGGAACCTCTGCAGCTGAGTACATGGATGTTTTTTCCCCTAGAAGAAACTGGTGGTGCAGAGAACACCAAAAAGCATTTATTTTGTCCCTCTGTTTCCAGTGAAAGAGAATAAGTCTATCACAGCTACTAAACTCCTTGTGAAACATTCCTCAGGTGCCCTCGTGAAATGCCTACAATTGTTGGCACTGCAGCTAATCTTTTCTTAGTTACCAGATGATTATTTTCCACTTCAGTGGACAATGATAAAAGTAGATGACATTGTGATTTCTTCCTCTTTAGATGGGGATTTGACAGACAATAAATCATTTTACAACCTTGGCTTTCATTTCCTTGAATTTACACATGAAAAGCAAAATGCATCCAGGTTGTATGATACTGTTCTTAAATCACCAACTGGTATTGAAGGAACTAAACTTATAAAGGTTTAATTTTCCAGCCTCTGCCTCTTACAGCTTACTTAGATGATCTTAAATCCCATGTGGGCACTCTGTGTTCTTTTATTTGCTTTTTGACAATAGGCAAAAATTTTCTAAAATATCAAACTGTACATGCCTGTCAAGGGGTGATTGCCCATGTCCTTCCATGTGTATGTGAAATAAGTTGGGACAAATTCTGTGGGTGAAACTTGAATAAATCAGGGTGAACAGACTTGCTGACAACAGACAAGTTCAAGCGTGTTTCAGGTGTGTTCTGTTAAACAGGAGAGAAAAATTAACTCAGTACTTCATCTTTTTGCTTGTAGAGTAAGCAAACATGCATTTTAAGGCAGTGATGGTGAAGACTGAATTTAAAATAAACATCTTGTAAATATACTGTCTCGTTTTCCCCTCTGCATCTCCCACGGTAATTCCCTAGCTGTGCACTTCCCCATTAAATTTCATCACAGAAAATGGACCAGGAGTTTTTTAGGCCACCCTGCAATTTTAGCCTGTAAGTCTTTGAAAATCCTGTTAGATACTTTCTGCCTTAGACATTATCCCACAGCACCATGCTATTTTTTGAGGCTGAAAGTAATAAGCTACTTCCTTGTCAGTACTCTAAGTACATGATTTGGACGCCACAGAGCAAGCTGACATATGAAATCACTACATGTAAAGACTGGATAAGTTGGTGGTCTTTTATCTTGGTATCCTGACCAGATCTGTACACAAAACTCTCTCTAGTCAACAGCTTCAAACCGCTAATTTTCCCAAAGGGTTACACAGGATTTAGTGACAGCTCTCATTAAAGTCAATGGAAAATACTTGGTATATAAGCCTCAATGAAATCAGCGAAGTCTCCTTGTGGTATATAAGTTGACTTTGCAAAAGGAGGGCAAGTCAATAGGAATTGGATAGATAAATCCTAAAAATCCTGAACTTTTAGAGAAAGGTGGTCATGCTTTCACCCTTGTTATGTAATAGAGTCAAACTACTGCTGGAGCTCTGGGAATAAAACTCTGTTTGGGTTGAAATTACTGAGGCTTCTATTTCTAGAGTTCTCAAATTCTTCCCATCTCCGGTTTGAACCACCAGCTCTCCTGTTCTCATTTCTGGATTGATATTCAGAAGTACAAAGTACTTCCATGAAAAACACAGATTTTCCAGAAGTTCTAATGGTCTAAGAGGTTCCAATTTCTTCTAAAAGTTTTACTTCTGTAGCTGAAAACTTCCTCCCTGACTCAAATCCATTTTCTCCTAGAGAAGACTCTCACAAGCCTGTGATTAAATGCACTCTGCTGCGTAGTCGTGACTATTGCTGTTCACGAATAGCAGTGGTTGTAGTAGTGAGACAAAATCTGTGATCCACCAAAAAGTTAGGTTGCAGTTGACTCCTTAGAGGCAGTGAACTCAGATGTTAACAGACATTTCCAAAGGTCACTAAGGCACTACTATAATTATTCTGAAGGTGAAGCTTCAAGACTATTTTTTTCTAAACGGGATAGTTTTTTTACATATTTTTGAACATGCTTATATTTCTGTGTGTGCCTTCATTTGGACAGTTTCTACTCCCACTTTAACTGAGGCATAAATCTGCATGTACATTCAATCCTCTTCCCACACTTTTCATTATTTAATGTACTATCAGAAATATTGCTATATGCTTTTGATAGGCAACACATTGGTTTGTACTGGATATTTTTGCTCTTACATGAAAACCTGATTATCAACAGCCATTAGTCCCATTACAACAGAGCCCTGGAGTATCATTAGACTTCACATTTTTGTAGGGTAAGTTACTTGCAAATCAGCTCTTAAATTTAGATTACTACCCTGGATACAATTTAACCAGAAGATTGAGTTGTCTTGAATGCCTTTGTTATCAGATCCCAGGCCAGGCAGTGGGCTCTGCTACTCTTAGGGACTTGGTTGACATTAATGTGGTCATACTCACGTTGCAGATGGCAACACCAAATAGAACTGAAATAGAAGGAAACAGAGGGAGGACAAAATCTGAGTGGTCAGAAACATCAAATTACTTCTCCTTGCCCATTCACAGCTTTTTCCTGACCTCAGTGCAGTCAATGGGAGTTTTGCCAATTAAATTCAATAGGAGAAGAATTTGGTTTAGATTGAGGTTTCCTGCTTCTGCCCACAGCAACACAGATGCATTCCAGACCATGCTCAGGAAGAAAAAAAAAGGGCAATTTCCCAGTTACTGTGGCAACCAGAGGGACGTTTCTCTTTGCTATCATGTAATTTTGAAATTCAGTAGCTGTTTTGTGCCATGACGTGTTTTTCTCCTCTGTCAAATGAATGTTTTCTTCCCGTGTGGAAGGCCCATCAGGAAAAGAGCACAGAAGAAAACCATCAACATAAACAGCCTCCAGAAGCCTTTTCACATTTCCCACCTCACATCTGCCATAATGGCAAAATCATGTTTGCAAACAAGTAAAAACTGCCTTAAACACATACTTCCCAAACCACTGAAAACTAATTCAGCCTGCTCTGTGAATGCCCCTCAATGCATGTGAAAGATGACTGATAATGAACCACCTCAAAAGAATGCCAAGACCTCTACTACAGAGAGCATCAGCTAAAGGCTGTACAGATTGTCCAACTTTGGCAGCATTTATCTTCCTTTCTTACACTTTCCTCCACTAAGGTCCTTGCTGTTGTAGTCCTTGGACTTGTTGACCATTTCATTAAGGGCTTTTGATACTCAATGAAACTTAGGGCAAGGTCTGACAGCTTCAGGAAAGCAGTGGTATATACAAAATATGACTGATGATGCCCTAAGGACTGGCACAGGCAATCAAACCAAATGGGGATGTAAGTGGATTTCTCTTCCTTTCCAGCTTGTGTTCTCTGTTTTAGAGGAGGCAGTTCCCAGGCTGACAGGCAGGCAGCCCTCTCTACATGGTAAGATGACAGCCAAATCTGCCTCTGCAGCCTAGGACAAAGAAGAGACTGGAAACGTATGGTCTCAGTGTTTGGGATGATTCTACCTTGGTCAGAGCCCAGATGGTGTAAACTGCTGAACCTCAGGGTTTACATTAGCTGAGAATCTAGTTTAGTAAGTGCATTTTAACTAAACTTCTAAACTTTTTTTGATATCCTTTATTAAAAAACCAAACCTCCAAACAACCTTCAAGGGGAAACTGAGGAAGCAAAAACAGATGTGACTTCTTTAAAGCGATGGTGTGAGTCACTGTCAGAGTTCAGGCCAGAACCTACAACTCCTGAGCATCAGTACAATATAACTGATGCAAAGGCAATCCCTGAAGTTTACTGAGATATAACAACAGCTTAAGGAGTTCTGATCTGCCCTGCACGCTTTAGTGAATTGTTATCCAAAAAGATCAGGGCTGATACCTTAAAAGTAAACATTATTAATTAATCACTGAACAAGTTGTGCTGGAAAGCGGCAGTAACACTCTTCTGTGGAGCTCAGGATATTACACTAGAGACAGAAGGCAGCGAGCTTTGAACAGCACCTGAGAGAAAAGCACAGTGAAGCCACATATGAGGCAACTGAGCTCTTTCAGCAAGAGGTAAACAGAAGACAAGGAAGACATTGGAGCCTCAGCAATGCAAGCTCAGCAGTCCTAGCAAGTTGGATTCAAATGTCTTGGGGTCACTCAAGCCAAAGGGACTCCTGAGGGCATTTACAACTGTGCCATCTATCTCTTAGAGTTGGAGCTTATTTTGTAGATGATTTTTGGACGATAATATCATTTTTCTCTCTCAGTTTAACCCTATTGGTGATTGACTGCTGGCATGAGTGCCAAAACATTCAACACAGCACATAACACATCAGAAAAACAAACAAAACTCTTTGTCACTTACTCATGGTACGTTTTCTGTGGTATTATCTTAAGCTGAAGCCATTAAGGAAAGGGTCTCTACTTCTTGGTTTGACTTTGTTACACAGCGTTCATTCAACCCATTATCTAGCAGGTCTATCAAGTCTCAAGAGCAGTACAGCTGCAATGTGACTCAGCTTCAGGAGAGCAGACAGGCCGCGTCAGAGCTGGCTAGTAAACTAGCCTCCAGCACCTGAGTGGGTTGAGATGGTTCTGTAGAAGGTATACTTGCAGGCAGTAGGATAAGCAAGATGTGGAACCACCTAAGTAAGTACAATAAGTATACCAGGAGTTTTTTCCCATGTGACATCAATCAATGAAGTGAGTATGACATCTGAGTAGAGGATGGCTGCAAGCTATCTGGCTTTGAAATACATTCTCTCTTTTCATGTGAATAAAGTTTTAAATTCAGAAATATCAAGAAATAGAATAGAGCTTGCAAAAATATATGGTACCTGCAATTGTGCAAAAGTAAACAAAACAACCCACTGGAAAAGAAAAATGAATGCAATTTATGAAATAAAAAAGGCCAGCGCAGAAGCTCCACAACTCTGCTGGATGGGGGCATGCACCCAGGTATTTTTATTAGCTCTGGGATGGGGGACACTGCCCTTTACCGTCTGTACCCAGAGGGTATTTGCTTCCTCACCAGGGGATGGCAGCACAGATACCCTTTACTTACATAGAAAAGCCTGTGGTGGGAAGACCAAGGTACAGAAGTGGATAGTGCAGCGAAGCTAGAAGAAGGACTAACTTGGCATTCATTAGATGCAGGCCACAGGTGCTAAGAATAATACTGCTACAAACAACTTGCTCTAGATTGGGCACATATTCTTATTTCATAAGAATAGGTAAATCAACTTCATGGAGTGACCTGTCTGATCAGTCTCTGCTATTCTCTTGCACCGACTTTTGGTAGCATAACCATCAGGCCCAGTACATGGCCAAAATCAGTCCTCAGCCTTTCTTCACATCCTGAGCAATTCCTCTCAACAGAGGTATAATTCTACTGTTTGGCACTAGACAACGCAGACATCTATTCCCAAGCCTGCTCTGTAATGTAACAAAAAATTAAAATAATGTGACCCAAAGCCACAACGTCACAGGGAATGACATGCTGTGTACTAGGGACTAGTCAACAGCCACTGTCCTTAGACCTGACACTTGGAACCAATGGCATTGAAGATGCTGTATTCATTAATAGTTTGGCAAAGAAATGAGTAACAGGTGAGTTTGCAAATAGTATGTAATTTTGTCATTAACAGCCAACTGTGAGAAACTCTAGACAACTTGTCAGGTGTAAGAAGACATAAACCATTTTATAAACCATTTTACAAAACTCCTCTTATGAAACTGATCAGGAAGAACTGCAAGCAAGATGAAGATACGTCATCTTTCAGTTCTTAACATTACCACCCATAAAAGGAGCTTGTTAGTTCCAATATGGATTGACCCCACGCCACAGGACATGCAATGAATCTACATCTGACATATTCCACAATTCTTTTACCAAAGCAGCATCACTTTTGTGTTAAAGCAAAAGGAAAAACTTCAGGTCTGCTAGTAACCAAGGCAAGTTTTTACACACTACCACTGTGGCTACACTTTTCTTTAGCAGATATGTCTCTAAGAGGAAGTGTGATAAAAACGACCCATTTCCCACTGAAGTCTAGGGAGAGTCTCTTAGTGATTTCAGTGGAGCTGTGTGAAACCCAGAGCTTGGCCTCCACACTGTGATGTCAATGTAACGATACCAACCAGAGCCCACTGTGGTAGTGGCTAGTGATTTGGTTCTTTTGTTGTTGTTGCTCTTGTTTTTTAAATAGGGAATTCAGTCTACAAATTGATTTATTTGGATCACCAGACATCACCTTCCATGTATTGTATGCCACAGAGCAGCAAATCTTGGCCGTGAATAATAAATTATTTTCTGAGTTATTACTGAGGTTAAACTGTGAAAGTAAGCTCTGTGCCCTATGACAACATCAGCATAAAAATAAAAATAACGTGACTTGGGGAAAGCCTAAGCAAGTCACCCTGGTGACTCCTTCAAGTCCAGATACATAAGTATCATGGGCATAACCTGATATTAACGACCCCACATTTTTTTCCAGAAGAGCGTAAATGTTCTGGCAGCAACAGGTAGTAGTGCTTATTCCCCAAAAGATGATGAACATCTGATACAAAATTTACTTGATGCTGTAGGCATAACTTTCCCATGTCCAATCTTCCTGTTACTAGAATATATGTTTCTGATTAAATCATCCCATGGATTTTGCTTGTTTGCCAGGAAGGGTGACTTCTAGGGAAATGCTTAATATCTTCTCTTCCAAAATCAAACTAGGAAAATGCAAATTTCTGTAATGAAAGCTAAGAGTAGAGCCAGTGTCCATTAACTGTGTAACGTCTAAAGGTTACAACTCTTGAGTTTTCCCAAATGCATGATCTGCAATGATAACTGCTAGGTGTTTCTGAAGCATTACACAGCCTGTACTGATAAATGAGAAGGTGGAAGGAGAAGGTTCAGTAAAGGTAATTAAATGTAGGGAATCACGGCTTTCTTCAAGCCTGACCTTCTTCAGGATTTCTGATAAGAAGAGATAGCTGGTGAATTCTCACTTTGAACAAACATCTTCACTCCAGAAGAGAAGAATAAGAGATAATTCTCTTACAACAAATGTCTGAGAGCTTAATTCCATCCCAGCAAAAGCAAACACAATTCCACTAATTTCAATGGAGTTATAGGTGGCCCACTTAAATTACAACAGGGTTGATTCAGCGCTTCTCCTGTACTATAGCAATGCTTTGCCTGGAAACCTTTGCTTTCAAAGTAATTAACTGTGTGTAAACAGCCTGCCACACTGAACTGCAACTAAATAAATTAATAGGAGACATGTATATTTAAAACCTTATCTCAGTAGTGGACTTTAATGACAAGTATTGATCTTTTTTCAGTTTAATGTCAGGACCTTATGTGAGTATCAGAGACAACCAACTGAGGATGTGCAGAATAATATTAAATACTGTACATGCATTTTTCTCTCCCACAGTTTCCTACAGGCATTAAACTAGAATTATGTATAAGCATAGTGAGCATCTCAGGAATAACTTCTTCCTTGTAAGCCATCTCAGCCCTACAGCAGGTGGGCACAAGCTCTCGCTTGAAAGCACAGAGACAGATAGAAGAAAATTGCTTACTGTTTCGAGGCTTTTCCTCATCCATGCCTTCATCTTCGTTTTCTGGGTCAATATCTTCTGCTTGAGTTATCCAGTCTAAGTATCCCTTCAAATCCTCCTCTAGTTGCTGTTTTTCCCGTAACTTCTGGAAATCACCTCGAGCCTTAGCTTTCTCTCTTTCTTTGGAAAACTCCCTAGCAAAGGGAGGGAGGGACAGGACATGGGCGGAGGGAAGAAAGAGATTGAAAAACAATGAATTAGATTGATTTCCACTAGAAAATCTCCACATCCTGTGTAGCACACCCAGCTTTCTCTATTCTTTCAAGACAGACACGTGAATGGAGTATCCTTGCTAGATACACGTGCAAAAGAGCTGGAGTGTCCATGATTTTACCAATGCTTAGTAAAAGATGAATACTTTTTTTTAATCCTTTAATTCTCAACATTTGATTGACAATTCAAATAAACCACATATACAACATTTATGTACAATACCATACACTTTCTAGTATTCTTTACCACCTGATATTCTCCAACAGTTACCCATGAATATCTAAATGAATAATGGTTGATTTAATTCAATGATGAACTGTTTGACAATAATCTGACATCTGGAGAGTGAGGTGGAGGCTCTAATTTTTAGCCAAGTTTCAATCTGTCTTTAAGACTATATGTGTAATCATAACTAAATTGGTCTAGTTCTAAGTATAATTAATGGTACTCATGATTCTGTACACATTTAATTATAGGAAATTTCTCCCATAGTACTGGACAATACATTTCAAACTTCAGTTTTACTGCAGACTTTCAGTATTCAGGGCTGGTATCTGTCATGAAACATATTTTTAAACTCTCAAGTTGGGTAGACAAACATGATAAATTATGGGTAGATAGAACTAAAAGATTCTGCCAAGAAGTGAACTAGGGTAGACATTTGATAGTTTTGTGAAAGACCGCTCTTGAGAATATAGGGTTAAAACAGAGGGCATAGGAACAAGAATTTCATGTTGCTTAATTATGAACTTGGGTGCTTATTTTGCCTTCTTTCTGGCTGTGGTTTCTTCCTTTCTTTCACAGACATCTATACTGCATTAGTTCTTTTCTAGAAATGCTGACCTACCTCTATTCAGAGATTCTCCTGTGGTTCTAATCCAGGTTTTAATGCTTGTATTTTAAAAAGTAAGCTTAATGATTGTGAAAAGTGCTGGACCAAGAGTACTTAAGTATTATATCTGCTGAAGCAGATCACTACATAAGGCCCACACAGCAGATAATACAAGCCACTGTTTCTAGAAATGAGAGGTAAAGTCATTCTCTGTAATTCTCATTACTCTTGCTGATGACTGTCAGCAATGAGTGGATTTTTTTTTTTTTTAAACAATAAAACAAACCCTCTACCTAATACTTGTCTTGGGTTTGCTCCTGCAAAAACAAATAGGAAACGTACCACTAACTTTCTTGGGATAATATTAGGATTATGAAAATCCTACTCAGAATGTTACTAAGTGCCAAGTGAAGTATCCTCAAGTAACTGAGATAGAGGTGAGTTTCTAACAGTGTTGGTGAAGTACTTCCCTTCTGTCTGGTCTAAAACCCACTGAAAGATTTCCGTTGATTTCACAGGCTTTGGAGCAGACTTTCAGTATTACAAACTGTGCACAAAACCAGTACTGCAGCAAAGTCAAAGTAGGATGGTGCTTTCACTTCAAGCCCAAGTATGTGGCAAAGTACGCCTGTATGATCTTCAGTTGTCACATTGCTGAGGGTTCAGCCCATCCCATGGGACAATGATAATGAAGGTGGAAGTAAGGAAGAGAATAATCGGCTTCTCAGGCCTGCAGGTAGATCACGGTCAACCCTAGGACCAAACTTGGCCACAATGCAGAAACAGCTAATCCAAACATGGCAAGAAAGAAAAGTAAAATTTTCTCACGCTGGGAGTGGTATTTTGCTACTTAAAGTGTAAATCAAACAATAATAATAAAAACTGTACAAAAAATTTTAGAAAAATTTTATCAATAGCAGTTCTATTTTCTGCTTCAGTAACATCTTTCTTCTGGATCTGACATGGAGCCCTATCCAAATGAATGAATTCACTCTTAAAAAAACCAAAAACTGCTGAATGAAGCTATGACTGATAAATCAAATCCCAATATTTCAATTATTGGCTCCTAAACTGGTATATTAGAGTCTAGAACAACTGGGTCCAAATCTGAAAGGGACTGAGCCCTCATCTCCAAGGGATAACTACTTATCTTTGCCTGGATATAACTTCCAAGAGGCTGTTTTAGAAACCAAAGTGGAAAACATCATGAAACAGCCCAGCTTGTAGAAAGTGGAAGTCTTACTATGTGCTGAAGTTGATCACTTATGCTAGGTGCATCTAAGCTGCATGCTTGCTTGGGTCTTCTCAGTTCCCATTTACTGTCTCTCTCAAGTGGGACTTGGGCTAAGGGGAGACCTGACTAAACCAAAGTGAGATTTTAGCATGATGTCTTTACCCTGATTGTCTGCACAGAAGTGAATTTGTTACCTAGCTTTTTATTGGCACAACTGAAAATACTGTTATTTCCTAGTCTAAAAAATCTGCAATTGCATGTTTCCTCCCTTTGTACAATGCATGATACTCCACATCCCAGATGACCCTTCAAAGAAGATAACTTATTTAAATTATCTTAATTTCTACGCTCTACTAACATTAAAACATTGAGAACAGGTGGCACAGGAAACTGCTAATGCAATTAAAACCGTCTCCCATGTGGAATGGCAACCTGCCTGAGTAAGGCAAATGCAGTTCACGATCAAGAATTACTATCAATGGCCATTTACCATCCCATGTGAAATGAGGTGGTGACCTCAGTCTGGTTCCTACTGAAGGCAGGTGTGCACATTACTTCTGCCACCATCGCCATTGGCAATAAATGGTCATTGTTTGCAGTTTCAGCAGGGAGGCCAAGGACTAAATTAGCTTTCTGATGGAAGTGCCATCTTGAGTCTGGAGGTGGCCTTCTCAAAAAAAATTGCATTATCATGTCAGGATAAGGTTGACAAAGGCTTGCAGAACTACTAAGCAATCTGTTTCTTTTCAGTGAACAAAAGAACATCAGTTTAAGAGTCAGTGAATCCAGCTGGTTTTACCAACATTCAGTTTACTTCACTTTTCTTTACCTCTCCCAGAAAATGATAATGTGTATCTACCAATGGGAATACCAAAAAGCAGAGTATTCTGGAGAGATGTCTTCTCTGTGTGAGGTCAGAGTGGGTCAAGAAGATAAACACCCAGCTCTGTATCCTGTGGTATTTCAGAAGAAAATTTCTCTTGCCCATCCTGATGATGGGATATATAGTTAACTCTTGTCTATATCTGATCTCAATATGATTTCTCACATTTGGAGGAGTGATGGAAAGTGAGAAAACCAGCAGAATTCTAGCAGTTTAAAACTTTTGTATACTACTAGAAGTGCAGCACAAGGCTTCAAATCTCATCTGTGCTGAGAAGTACACCAAGGAATGGGAAGGGTTGGAAGAGGGGATAGAAGATGAGAAAAAGTCTTGAAAGCCCACAAAAACTGCTCTGGGAGAAGCTACAGCCATGGCCAGCCTCCCACTCACTCTGACCTCTGCTTTGGCTGTAAGAGCATCAAAAGCAGCCAACTGGATTTTCCAGGATCCTCTCAAAGCAAAAGAAATGTCAGTTCTCCTGCCCTCCATTTGCCCTAGGCAACTTGTGGTTTAGCCTGTGTCCTAGGATTTGCATCACTGCTAGGCAAAATATAACAGAAACATGAATCTGTATGCTTAGGCATGCAGGTCTGAAAGTTGAACCCACACTGCCAATTTTTTCCTCACTAACTGACTGAAACAGATAACAGAGATATGAACATCTATGATCTCAAGAGACCTCTAAGAGCGGCTTCACTGCTCACAGCCATGATGTGGAATCCTTCTGCCTGGGCTTGAGGAGGTCTAATGTGTGATCTGCTGACTGGATATTTTCTTTGGAATACATGAATTTTACATTGTGCTCAGTCAAGACAGGAAGAGGATTATAGCTCTATGCATGAATACTCTGTCATACTATTTAGCTTAGCATGTGACTAGTGAATTCACCAGAAGGACCATGAATGGATGACATACCTGAGGAAAAACAAATTACAAATGAGCTCTTCAGGCAAAGCAGAACTCATCATTTGATTTTGCAGGTGCAATCAAGGTGTCTTTGTGAGTACAATTAATTACACTTATGTATTCAGAAGTGATTAAAAAAACTAAGCTAATCTATCATTGATGAAGTCTATCTACATGACATGCTTGGTGCAGTTCCTGAAATAGATAAATGGGAAGAAATCAGAGATGCCCAGAATGGATATAAAAAGATGCCCAGGAATGTTACTTTTATCTACATAGAACAGACAGGTGGATCATCTACATCTACATAGGTCAGACTAACAGCAATAGCAAGTCTCTAAAAAAACCTGCTGAATCTGCAAAGTGAAGACACTCTGCAACTCAGCAGAATTTAGAACTGCTTTAGAAAGTTAATTGTTTAAGACCTACTTACTTAGTCCAAAGAAAATTTGGAACATTTCTCCCATTTTTTCTGTGTTTTTTCATGGATGCAAATTCTTAAGTTTCTTTTTACTTTTCTCTGGTCAGGAAAAATTTTGCAGAAACAGTGCAGCTGTCATAACACTGTGAACACAGCCAGAAAGAGTGACTCACAGCTTAAACAAGGTGTACTTCATCTTTGATTTCAGTTCTCTCTACAGACTGTTTCCATCTCCTGCCACTGATTGTGGTGGCCTAGCTGCAGTATGTCAGGAGGTGGAAGATCTAGGTCCCCAAACACTTTCTTGAGTTGAAAAATGAAAGAGAGAGGAAATTAAATTTTTAATTATGTACAGACACAAATTCAAGTGTAGGTAAACTGAATCAGCAGTGCTTCAACAGTATGCACTCCTCAGGGCTGGGCTCACAGGCACTGTTTGTCCAGTCAGATACTACACAATCTTTAAACCACTGCCCTATATGGTACTTGAGTGTGCCTCTGATACAACAGATCTTTTCCTCTGTCAGTTGGTCATCATCCTACACTATTTCTGACATCTTTACCTGCTGATCAGAGTGTCTGCCTGGGGAAATAAGGAAATTATATTTTAAAATTGTACCTAGGGCATCACTCTCCAGATAGCCAAACACAGACTATTGCCTGACACTTCAGTACTGGGTGTTTTTTCCCAATCCCATTACTGCTTGGAAACCCTTCTCTTTGCAGCAGTTGTCTTAGCGGCATGTATCCTTCAATGGAGTAATAAAGATAGTAGTAAT
>JAVSBS010002666.1:22783-41402 GCA_033124195.1 Coracias cyanogaster | reverse complement strand
TGGGGGGGTGTGGGTTGGCAAGGCGGGGCCCCAAGCCTCTCTTAATTCTTCATATTTTTTACCCCTCCTTCCCAGTGTGGACTCCTGGCTGCTTGGATACAAACGGAGGGATTTTATATTTTTTTTTTTTTTTTGAGGGAGGAAAGGGGTGTTCCTGTCTCTCCTTGCAGCAAACCAGGGCACCCTACTTCTTCCTGGGACCCCACCCATGGGGGTCCCTTTGACATATTCTCCCCCCCCCTGCACCCTGCCCGTTCCTGGGGGTCTTTTCTGCATCTTTCTCCCTGAGGGGTTTCCTGAGACGTTCTCCTTTTCCACCCCCCCCAACCCTGCCTGTTCATGGGAGCTCTTCTGCATCTTCCAACTGAGAGGGATCTCTGTGGTTTCCCCCTCACCTTGTCACCCTGCCTCTTCCTGGGGTCATTTCTGCACCTTCTCTGTGGGTGCTGGGGGGGGTCGTCCATTTGACACCCCCTCTGGCAGCCCAAGGGCACCCTGTGATCTCTCCTGCACCTTCCCCATGGAGAAGGTGTCCATGTGTGCCCCTCTTCCAGCAGTCCAGGCCGCCCTGCACCTTCCTGGGGTCTCTGCATCTTCTCCAGGAAGATTTCCAGGGGCAGACTGGCTTTCAGTGAAGCCTTTCATCATTTGCCTTGCTTTGCTGTGGTTAACAAACCCATCCAGCCTCCCGCGTGCCTGGGAGGATAACTTGGTTGCTAATGAACAAACGTGCATTTAGTTCCTTTTAGGTTTGGGGGGGTTTTTAGTGTTTTTTGGTTTTTCCTTCACTCCTTCCTCACAACTTGCTCTCACCTGGCAAATCACCCATTCAGCTTCTGAAGCTCCTTCCCTGAGCGAGAGGTCACACCAGAAGGGGTGTGTGTTGTGCCCCCTTATGAAGGTGCACATATGGATAAACCAATTTATGTTGCACCCTGAAAGAGCTGGATTAAGTCTTCTAGAAGCTGCTCCGGTCGATGCCAAGACTGCCTCTTTAATGAGGAGAGACACAGTTTCTGCTTCTTGAGGCTCCTGTGTGAATTATTAATAAATAAGGTCCAATCCGGTCTTTCAAAGGCAACAGGTGGATGCTTGGAGATCTTTTGGGCTGAAGGAGCCACAGTGCTACCCCGAGTCCCTGGCATTGATCTACAGAGAGCTCTGTCTGTGGGTGAATAAAACATTGTCAAATAATGAGAAAGCAGTGCTAGTTAAACTTCAGTTACAGGTTAACTTGCTTCTGGCACAGAACACAATCAATCAGAAGCTGCTCTTCAAAAAAAAACCCTGCTTTGCTTTTAATCCTTTTTTTGATTCTGCAACTGCTTGTGCTTTAGAAGACCAAAGTTTGTGAGGATAATGCAAATCTGAAAATCCTTTTCTTGGACGTGAGAAGGCTGGAAATATTTTTAGGTTGTATGGCTGATGTTTGATCTGAAATTAGTTGTGTGGTGATGTATACTAAGTGTCAGCTCGGTCATTAATGTGGCTTATTTTTATGCAAGTCAGTCAATAAAAATGTTGTGAGTTAAGTAATTCACACCGTGGTCGTAGCCCTGCTTCTGAGCTGGAGGATACCATTTAAATAACAGAGAGAGGCTCTTGGTTTTAATTTTGAAGGATGAATGCTGCATCAAAATGCTTTTTTACTTTTAGCTTATGCTTCTCTCCTAGCTGAGAACATTTTCTGGAAGAGTCTGAAGTTTCAGTTTATCGAGCAACTTCATGGATTATTGGGTTTTTTTTTTACTCTCTTAACTGTATTGAAGAAATCTCCTGCTTGCTCCAACGCATCTTCTCTTTTTGCACGCGGCAAGCCTGGGTGGTGTGACAAAAATTGCTGTATTTAATCAAAAGATAAATTGCTTTGGGAGAGGTTTAGCTGTAGAATCGTTAGGCAACGCTGTATTCTTGGCTTCGCTGGAGACCAGTGTGCTGACTTACCTGTTTCAAATCGCTGTAGCTAGCGTGGCTTTTGTTTTCTCATCTGTTTCACTATTGGGATATTTGAGCAGATTTAAATCGAGACAGAGGAGCTCTTCTGTTATGATTTACTACCTGCGTTGTGTTTTCCTGTGATTAGAAACCATTTACGTTTTGCACTACTGAAAATAGCTGTGTAAATACCACTTAGTCTGCAGATGCCTGTGAGCGTTGCTTTGTAAATGGGAAGGGAACAGTGGTGAAACCTTTCATGCTTTTTTAAATACATCATTTTTTTTTCCCTTGTATATTAGAAGGGTATTTGTATTAGCGGCGTGTTGGGATTATTTATGTGAGTATATCTAAAAGCTCTGGATCCTCTGATGATTATCGGTAATGATCTTCCAGTTTATACAGAATGGTGTCAGTCCTATCCCAATTCAAATAGTAATGAAATAAAATGGTAAATAATGCAGTCTCTTTTGAAGTAGATTAAAAAACCCCCCAAAACCCGATATCATCAACTAAGTTGGATGATGGGGTAAAATGACTTTGTGTCCTATGGATCTCAAACACACGAATCTCTCATCGCTTCTCAGTTTCTCCCAGAGCCTGTTCCTCTTATTTCCATTGGATCTTTCTCCACTGCTGGTGATGCAGGAGCCAGAGATATTTATGGCCTTGTCTCCTGCCCCTTGGAGCATTTCTAGGCAGAGGAAGATCAAGCTTCCTAAGTTCATGGTGTTTTTGTTTCCATCAGGGTAGTGCAACAGTGGCAAAATTATAAAAACATAAAAATCATGGAAATAATGAAGTAATATTGTGAGTGCATGTGCTCCAAAAGACAACTAGGGATCTGCTGGGTCAGGGAGGAACGTGATCCACAGGCCAGGGGACCTTCGCAGAGCACGTGTCCCTTTTTTACTGATGTGCTTCTCTGAAACCTTTGTTTGCTGCTGCAGTTGCTGCTCCCTGGGGAAGTTCCAAAGGGTTCATCATCTCCAAGGCTTACACGCGCCTTGCTCACACTGTTATATCACCCAGAAGTACTTGTGAAAACTGCAGTCTCATTGTGCTGGGTAGCGGAGATGTTCCTGTTCCAGGTAGCTTGCAGGCAAAGGTTGCAGATGGAATTGGGAAGACTGTGGAGAAGTGGACAAACATGTCGCTTTTCCACCAAAAAAGGCTACAGGTTGTGTTCTGGCTTCCTCTGTACTGTTTTTTTCAGAGGGTCTTACCTGAGGTGTTCAAAGCTGACTGGCTTCTGGAACTCAGAAAAGATTGAGAAGGAAAAGGCATTAAACTTCATGGATCACTTCATAGACGGGGGAGGATCTTGTGTGTAAGGTCCAATGGTCGTGTTGAAGGCTGATGGCAAAACCAGTTTCTTCAACAGAGAAGCAGGAATTGGTGTAATCATCTCTGAGCATCTCACGTAGCAAGGTTCAGAGGACTCGGGTGTAAAAACATGTTCCTCCTGGGCAGAACTGTCATGGGAAGATGCTGGGCTGGTGGCTGCTGCTGGTGGTGAAGTTCTGGAGGGAGCGTGGAGCCCTCCCAGCTGTGAGGGGGAGAAGGCCAGTGTCGGAAGCGTCAGGGACGAGTGAGGAAGATGATGGGGGAGCAGATGGTTTCTGTGAGGTGAGGGGCAGAGCCGAAGGGGATTTGTAGACAAGGAGTTTGATTCCTGTAGGAAAGGTGATGGTGCTCCGCGGTAGCAAAGAAAGGGCAAGAGGAAAGAGGTGATGCAAACGAACGGCTGCTTTCAGTTCGCTGTAGTCAGCACAGTTTAGGGAAGTCCTGTCCACAAACCCTGACCAGCTGGTAGCTGCTAAATGGGTGGCTTTGGGTCTCTTTGTAGATACACATTTGTGATTTAAGGAATATCTAAAAGAATACAGCGACTTCAAGTAGAAAATAAAATAGTGCGTTACCTAAGAGTGGTTTTCACGTAGGACTGTTACAAAGGCACAGGTTAAAACATGTCACAAGTGTCAGCATGTTTTGCTTCCCTTTCATGACTAACGTATTGATCGATGCAGCAAAGTTAACTGGCTGATCAATAGCAACGCTGATATTGGTGACCTGGACAGTTTTATGTCCAGTGTTCAGAAACAATGGCTGTCTGTGGAGGGGTCTCTATCAAACATCATAAATACTTCATGGGCTGTCAGTAGTTTGAAAGCCTGTGGGTTCCAGCCGAAGGGCGCTGGTGCAGAACAACAAGAGACGACTGGCCGCGATTCCTTGGCGATTGGAATTGAATATTGAGTTGGTTTCATGCCATGGGGAACATGGTGGGAAGTGGCAGTTCAGTAGCTCCGAATTTATTTTGCACGGTAATCTGGGAGTGTGTCGAAATCGATGTCTCGTTATTTTCTTCTCCTAAGGATTTTCTCCGCTCCGCGTCTTCTGGGAGAGGGTTGCCTGGTTGTGGTCGGAGCACTGGGCTGGAGCTCGACGCTGAGCTTCACCACAGATTTCCTGTGCGGTGCTGAGCGAGGAGCTTCATCTCTCTCCGCCTTTCTTCTCCATTTGTGTTATGAAGTAGCGGCGTTTTCACAAAGTTAAATTGGTGGCTGTTCAGAGCCCCGTGGATAGGGATGGCAGAGAGGCTCGGGGCATACAACTGGGGGGACTTTAACAAAAATAGACGGTCTTGCTTTCGTGGGGAAAGTGGAGAGCGCAGCCTTTGCAGCCGGCCAGCTGGCATCTTTGGGCTGCCGGAGTGGGAATCCGGAGAGCAGCCTCTTCCTCCGGGCAGCCTATGGGTAGCAAGTCTCCTTTTTTTGTTTCTCCCAGTAAGTCAGAGCTGTGCCAGCACCATTGTCCTGGTGGAAGTAAATTAAATTTCCAAAAGGAGTTTGTTTGACTATGCCCCTCAGGCAGGGAAAGGAGAAACAATAACTACTTTATTCCAGACTTGAAACTTTCTTTTCTCAAATTGAATGTCTTCATATAAAGAAATGCGATTTGGGATGTGGTGGTGCAGTTCCTTAATGATTTCTTCTTTTTTTATTCCGTAGAGCCCACCAGTCTAAGAGCAGTTTTCTCATCCATTTCCTTAAATGGCTTTATCACACTTCTGAAATTCTATAGCATCATCCTTTCTCTTTCTGTTGCAAAATTAAGCATCAGTCCTGGGGTAATACAAGCAGCGTTTCCAATTTCTCAACAAGGAAGTCCATTTTTCACCGTGATGTTGTGTGCCGGGCAGTCGACCTCTTACTGGCAGCAGCTCAGAGGCTGCTAAAACTGCCACGGTAAATACCGATAACCGAGACCCCTCGGTTGCTTCTGGAGGTGTGATCACAGCGCGAAGACGTACTGTATGGAAACATCATCTGTGTGTGCGTGTTTTGGAGGTTTACCTGGATCGCTGCCCAACTGGAAGCAAGTCCAGTCAGTGGATATGCTTAAAGTTGGATTAATCTGGTTAGTTTACTGGCTGCTATTTATGGCTCTGGAGTTAATGACTCGCTTCAGCTGCTGTCTTGGTTTGGGCCGTGGTAGCGAGATAGGGCAGGGTGGAGTGGAACAGATGCGGTTGAATCAGTTGGTGCAGTACCCTCCTGAAGTTTAGGTTTGTACGCAGCAGAGCAACTCGTTCAAGACTTGAGTGAAGAGAATATTTAAGAGAAAAAAAAAAAAAAAAAGGCTAGAAGAGACAGTCTCACCTGCCATTTTTCCCTGAATTAAGAACTGAATCTTTAATTGTGTTTTTCCATTAGGATTCCTCTGAAATGGTCAAAATATTACTGTGTAAAGGACCAAATTCTGGAATATTATTGAAAGCTTTTACCTGGATTAGTGCTGTGATACTTGTCACAAAAACTGATGCCAATTTATTGTCCCAGAGTGAAATAAGCTCTTACTGAAAATGGTTTGTTCTTTCCTATACCAGCACTTGGTGGGACAGAAAGGACTCGGTGAGATCCTGAGTCTCAAGATACTTGCTGGCAACCACCACAATGTTTCTCCTTTTGTGGATCTGTTTAGGTTTTAGGGTATATCTCTGTTGAGGTCTCTCATCTAGCCTTCGATGTTCTTGCCAGCCCAGGATGTCTTTTGACATGAAGACAGCACTACAGGTGATAAGCTCCCACTTCTAGCTTTTTTTACCTTGATAGCATCTCCCCTTTTTTAGCAGGTGTATTGGAAAGCCTGAAGAGAAGCACGCGGGTAGTCAACATGGAGCACTTGTGTTACGGCTGGCGATGAGGAAGCTGCACTGCTCTCACACTCGGATGTTTCAGGTGCTTACAAATGAGTTCCTGCAGATATTGCTGCAATATCTCTAGATGTTATCTCCTTGCTAGTCTGCTGACCCCCATTACCAAAAATTTTGTCACCTACCACGAGAAAACTGGTGGAAGAAAATCTGTGCTCGTACTTCAGCTGCTTCAGTGCAAATTCAGCTTCCTGTGTAAGTCTCGCTCAAGAATTTAAGATGCTGGACTTTGGAAAGCTGAGGTACGTGCATGTGTTGCCTTCTGCTGGCAGTTGATTTTGAGGGAGAAAAACAGAAGAGAGAAAGTGTGGTGATATCTTAAACCACACAGCAGGCTTTGCTAGAGCTTTATTAGTATATATCAATTTACTGAGTATTTATTTAAGTAGTCTATAGTGCAAGAAGAAACCTGCACGTATGCTTGCGAAAGGAGAGCCAGGAGGCCCGTACCAGGTTAAGATGCTCCATGTTTTTAAACTGTTTCACATCTCTTTGAAGGGAAATTCAGTCATTTCTGAGAGGGGAATCCCTGGGGATATTTTTCTATGTTTTCCATCTCCTGTCTTTCTTTGAAAGTCTTCAAATGCAATGGCAGGACATAGCCAAAATGTTGAAAGTTTGTTTTTTCTTTCAAATATTCTCTTATGAACTGGCAACTACATTGGGAATATTTGGGGAGCTGGATGATAAATTTGACGATACTCTAGTTGAATTGGCAGAATAGGCACACGTGCTGTTTTAGAAAGAATCTCTCCACAGGGCTGTAATAGCTTGATGCCTTCCTCTTCAGTAAGTCATTTTTGTCAAGTTAAAGGCCAAAATTCAAACTGGCTTGTTGTCAAGGACACTAAGCACAGCAGGCAAAAATCCCCAAGGCTACCCAATTCACAGCACAGGCAGATAAAGCTGCCAGAGCGTGGTTTACTCGGTTACTCTCCTTCCCCTCCCCCATGAAAAATCCTCCTGCCTGGGGTTTTTTTTTTTGAGGGTATGGCCACTAGTATTGCATACTAATACAATTTAACAGCAAGCGTTTAAATAGAAGGTTTGTTCATCTCTTTGTGGGTAAAACAATCCATTATTGTTTGGGAGTAACGCAGAAATAATGCACAATCCCCGCAGTGACTGTGTGGTGCCACAAGCTCTTCCAGCTGTGCTCACCTCACCACAGCTGGAGGGAATTGTCCTTGGCAGAGGACCGGCTCCAGCATCGCGTCCCGGTGGGCACCAGCCCTTGACGTTGGCTGTTGGGTGATGAAGCAGTTCAAATGGATGAAGCTTGTAGTCCTACATTGTGCTGTTACGACTGTAAGAAATGATGGAAAATCCTGTAGAATTAGGTGTTTCTGTTTTACACAGATTCTTTCATAAGAACACACAGCAGCCCATTAAGGAATAAAAGACAATGTTAAACCATACTATTAACTTCAAGTATTATTGACCACTAGAATACTCCAGGAATATTACGTGTCCCTGAATGTCCTCGCTAATGTGCAGTTTTAGCCATGGCTGGTTCTTTTAATGTTTCTTTCCCAGATGAATGTGAAGAAGCCCTGCTGAGGGAAAATAAAATTTGTTTCTCTTTCTTTCATAGATAACCTGGTATTATCTTTCTCTTGCAGTAGTTCTTGCTTTTACAGGTAACCAAGATAGAATCATAGAATGGTTTGAGTTGGAAGGGACCATTTAAAGGTCGTCTGGTCCAAACTAGTAGTAGCTAAAGAAATATTGTAGATAGGATGCAAGCTTTTCCCCTCAAGTTGATGAGGTCTTTCTAGATACACTTTACTTTTTGGAGTACAGTGACATTTTTGTATGAGTGAATTAGGGGGAAGAGCATTTTCTTTGACCTTTTCATATGTTTGCATTTTTGTCTTCCATAAAAATCTGCGTATTTCCTCTAATGGTTAGACTAAACTGAAATGCGATGTTCTTATCAATCTAAAGTTTCCTTCTCTTGCTTACTTCACAAAACGGCAAATTACATTTGAATGCCTTAAAACCTATTCTTCTAATTAATCTCCCTAATTTCTAGGACACGGCATTAAAAGCTCTCCTTTGTATTTTTCGACTTAAAGCCCCACTGAAGATCGTTGCCTTTTTATTTATTTTGAATTCAAGGCAGCTACAAACATCAGTCTGAACTCCGTTTTTCATGGTCCTG
This sequence comes from Coracias cyanogaster, assembly GCA_033124195.1. Taxonomy (NCBI): domain Eukaryota; kingdom Metazoa; phylum Chordata; class Aves; order Coraciiformes; family Coraciidae; genus Coracias; species Coracias cyanogaster. The sequence goes on along the minus strand of JAVSBS010002666.1, from coordinate 33,084 downwards.
ACTTCTCTCCCTCACACCCTGGCCATGGTCTGCGTGGCATCCCCAAAGCAAACCAGACATTACTGCAAAAATTTCAGTCCCTGTGCTCAGTGTTTTTTACATCTTCTAGTTCAGGGGGTGAACCTGAGAAGTTTATTGCAAAGGAAACATCTTTTGAAATGCGTGTGCTGAATTTTCCTGAGGAACAAAAGAAAAATACCAAGGAAAGTCCAGGCTGTCTGTGAAAATTAACTGAGCGTATGGATTGTGCTGTTGCTTTAGCATGTTTGTTTTTTTTTTTACTACACAAATGCCAAATTTAGAAAAGCGAGGAATTTCAGCTTGATTCAGACATACAGTGATTGAGATACTTCCAAGAGGAAGTCTTGTGCTTTATCCTTGCAGCTGATGTGATTTGGGTTTTTTCGCATATGCAGACATTTTTATAAGCATGTGGGCACCTCATTCTAAACTCGGGATTAAAATGCTGAGGTGTCATATTTTCCAAGTATAAGTCTAATTAGTGGGTACCTCGTTGTTGGAAAAGGCTTCTCTAGTGTTAACTGGAAGAGAATCCGTTAGATTAGGTAAACTGGGTTTGGATTTGAGTCAGTGAATGTAAGCTAAAGGTCTGGTGTCAGCCTTTGAAAGAAAAACGGGGTGAATTTTCTTGACTCTTGAAATGATATTTACTTCGGTGATATATATATAGAAATTCCAAGCAGTGTCTCTTGTGTCTCTCTCTTAAAAACATCTGCAGACAGGTAACCGTCACGCTAAGTACTATGATGGGCATGTTCCTATTTCGTGTCTCTGAATACTTCCCTAAACAACAGATCAGAGAGAACAGAAATGGCTTGGTGGGAAAAAAAAAAAAAATTTCTCGAAGTGTTGGGGTTTTTGGAATGCGCAGTGAACTTCTGTGTACCTACTTTTTAATCTCCGAGCTCTTACGTGAAGCGTTTTTATGCTGTGATGTGCTGATGCACTTACCCCACTCCTGAAATGAAAAGGCTTCTGCCAAGGTCCCCCTTTCACAGATGTGTGCTGAAATAAGGTGAGGTAAGGTTAAAAGGCATGAGTGAATTTAAGGTGCTTGTAGGTGCCAGCGAGCAGCAAAACCACTTGAAACACAGCATGGTCCATCAGCCCATGAGGGTTCTGGAGTCGGAGAAGGGGAGCGAAATGGAAACCGGTGCTTTAAGGACTTGTTCAGCTTGGTAGTTGTGTGATGTAACCACACTGGGGTTTAAATCTCTGCCCCTGCACCTTTTCCCAGAGACAGGGAAATGATTCATTAAATAACCCATTTTTGAATGAATCCTGTAATTCATTAAATAATCCAATGTTAAGTTTGCTACTGTAAAAGCACAGGAGTAAATGTCTGGCTCTTTGTACAACCCACTTCTGCATATTGTGCAACGATTAACTAAAATATAGTACGCTTCATATACAGCTCCTGTGCCATAATAGGCACACCTACATCTGTTATTCCTTCTTTCCAAGATTTTTAGAGAATTGAATGTGAATTTTTTTGGAGACTTATTCATTAGCTGTGTCTGTTACAGCACGATAAATGAGCACAGGTATGAGAGTCAGCCGGCCAGACTGCCACCAGCATGCAGCCCCCAGATCTGCTTAGGGTAATGCAATCAGCTCCAATAACTGCACTGTCACCAGCTCCTAGAAGTGCTTTACAAGCTCTAGAAGGAGACTTAGGCAAAGAAACATGTACATGGGCACTTTTCTGCGTTGTGTTCTTGAGTTTAAAATTAAATACCTTCTTGGAGTTAAAGGTCTGTCTGGTAACAGGATAAAGAATACTTTAGTATAATCCAACAGCTTCACTTGGACTTGCAGTCACAGTGATTTTTATTTTTTTAGTTCAATCCCACAAGTTATTTGACTTGTCTACAAATAATGTTTTGATAAACTTCAATAGAAATTAGCAAACCAGCCATCAAATGGGATTTATAAAAAGTTGCTTGGGAAAATGTCCTGTAAGTAGTCTGCAATTCAAGGCATTTCCTTCGCAGGATGCTTATCAAGTCTGCATGTGCTACTTCCAAATTGAACTAGAGCATAGATGAAAGCTATTTTTAATAGAAGGGGTGAAAAAAAAGAAGCTAAAGCCCTGTTGGAAAGTAGTACCGGGGCTTTTTTTATCATTGCCTTAGGATGTAAATCCTACAAGTGTGCAGAGAGAAAACAGACTTTGAAACACCAGAAGGCAACAGATTAATCTGTGATGTTGGAGATGATGCTGGTAGTGTAAACGTGATTGAAATAGTCATTGTAGGAGCGGTGAGTAAATAGACTAGAAGCCTTTGGATAAACTGACTTCCCTTTGATCGTCCGTAGACCAAGTAAAGACGAACTGTCCTGCCTCTTTCTGTTCCTTCACCAAGGAAGCTGTATCAGGCAGAGCAGCTGCCAGTTTTAAGGACAGTCCTGTTCCCAGATGCTGCTGTAGAGCAGCAACCAAAGCCTTGCGCGGGAAGTCCCGGTCGTGGCTGCCAGCCTCTTCTGCGGTGGTAGAATTAAGATGTTGCAAGACCAAGGGGAAAAGGATCCTGCAAATATTTTTGCGTGGATTTCTTCTAGATTGGAAAGTTGATATTAATCATTTTTTTTAGGCTTTTGGTGGTTTCACAAATCAGTAGTGAAACCTGGCACACGGAGGCTGTCTGCAGATTTCAGGACGTGGTGCTGCCGTAGTTGACCATCAGGCCGATGGATCAACTTGTGAGACAATCTTAATCTTCTTTTCAGACTAAAAAATTACCAGGCTGGAAAAGGGATAACACCTGTCATTCTCCTCTAACTATTTTTTGGCTCTCCATCTGATTTTGATCAAATTTGATAAGGGCTGAGATGTTAAGCATACCGGGTCACCAAGATTTGTGGAGATGAGTAGCTTGGTAGAATTAATCTCTGCTCCCATGGTCTGCTGGAGCTGACAGAAGGAGCGAGGAGTGATGCCCGCTTCTGGTCCCCGTTGTGTGGACAGGGGATGGGGAAGGAGCAACCTGGGAGAGGGGGAGAAGAGTCTGAGGTAGGAAGGGCAGGGTCATAAATTTATTCAGTCCACCACACACCTATAGGTAGGGCAAGCTTCATGAATTAAACAAATTGCACTACTGGACTGAGAGTGGTTTTGTTTCTTGTTTTATTGGTTTGGTTTTTTCCCCCCTTAGAACAACATTCTGAGGGAAGCATCCAGATGACTTTACCAAGCACCTGTAATAACACTCCCTATATGTTTATTTTGACTTAGGGCTTTTATTTTACTTTTTAACCCAGCTGAAATTGTGTGTTAATTCCTTACACAAAGATTCATCTGCATCCTGCGAGCCCATCGCTTACAGCATCCGCCAATGCATCAACCTCCCACTGGCGTTTTTTAATTAAAAGACCAGCACTATCACTTCAAATTAGTGCCACATAGCTCATTTTAGAGAGCAGTGAAATGGAGTTTAAAGGTTTTTCTTGTATGGAAATTGTTTATTAAATGTTGCTCTCCTTTGGTTCTATCTAGGAGTTTGTCATTCAGTGGTTGGACAATATCTGATTCCCAGGTGTGTGAGTCCTCTTTGTGATATGAATGCAAATAAAAGGCTCGCTTTTAATATCTCCACTATTTGATAAATAGGAATCACCTTCTTAAAAACAACCAACCAAACAAAATAACACCCAAACAAACATTATATTGCTTTCTGGTTCCCACAGAGCAGACATTAGCTGGTTTTCAAGTGGATTCCCTGTGTTGAGAAGGTAATGGAGAAATAGATATTTCTGGGAGCTTCTGTGTCATGAACTGTGAAGAGATGTTTTTAGTAATCCCGTTCAGTGAAATTGTTAGGCCTCCGTTATACTAAATTACGGTGAGAGCAAGTAATATATCCAGTGAGAGCTAGCCTGAGTGAGAATTCTCCCCACACAGCATTTCATTTTATCTGGAATATTAGCACTGTTAACCGTCTGTGCAGAATGTAATGTATTGAATCTGTTTAATCAATTTAAAATGGAAAGCAAACGTCTTCGGCTTTTGACTGAAGCAGCTGTCCTCATGTATTGGGTTTGGGTTTTTTTTAGGTATTAAATTTTGAATGTGTTAATATAGTAGTTTAATAATAGAGCTTTTTGTTTAGGAGAACTTCCTGCTTATTTTTTGGTTGCAGAATCCTGCAGCCGAGTGGTGTCACTTCCATAAATCCTGTGTCTGAATATGAACCACATACATTAAGGTCCTATAGGAAGAGACGTGGTCTTTTTTCATTCAAGCGCCAGTTTATTTATGTGATGTATTCATATTGTACCTTAGATCGAGGTATCTCGGAGCAGTAGTGGCATTATAATTTATTGATGTAATGGCCACTGACGTTTTGTGCAAGGAAAATAGCAAGCAGTTGCTGTTGCAGATGAAGTGATGAATGTGTAATGTTGGGAAAATTGTAACCAAACCTCCTGGTCAGAATAATGCACTAAAACATTTTCATCAAGATCCCAGCCGTTGTGACCATGGATTCACGTGGGATTAGAAAGGGAGTTTCCTTTATTGAGTAGCTTGCAAGTGGTTCTTGAAAAAAATTGCCTGGGGAAGGAGGTCCACCTGTGTTGCTGTTAAGCTGCTGTTGAGAAACTGACTTTGCAACGAAAGTGGTTTTTTTTTTTTTTTAATTAAAAAAAAAAAAGCCTGCTATAATGCTACATGCATGCTGTACATTATCTGTTTTCATTCTAAACTCTATTTTTATTGTGCTCTCCGAAGCCAGTCTGTAAGTAAAACATTCCTGGCATCTTCTGGTTGGAGATTGTCAAGGACATCTTTCATCCTGCTTTCAAGAAGCTGCCAGCCTTTCTTGAAGCTGCTCCAAAGGAAATTTCCTGCTGTAGTGGGTTTGGTGACAATGAGGGAAGTCATGGTCCAAAGACTTAGCGATGTCCTCTTCGTGTTGTCATTTCCTACCACGCTTAATCTGAAAACAAATGGAAATATTTAACATAGCTAGATGGTACAAGATAAGGGTTGGAGTCACTCTGTATTTGTGACGTTAGTTCTGCTTGAGCTCGCTCAACTCCTGAGTTGGTTGTTAGCAGAATAACGCGGATGAATGTTTTATGGGCACGAAGGAAAGGGACTGTGTCAATGTCCAGAGGCGACAGACATCCCTCCCCACCTTCCCACTAAATCGAAGGGTATTTGCCATCGCAGATTGGCTTTTCTTGCTCAACCACAGATTGGCTCTGACCAGCCTGTTTGTTTTGTTGTTCATCCCTGGCGACTGTCAGTAGCACTGGGCTGAATAAACAGAGACTATTGATCAAATTTGAAGTCATTAACTTGGCAGTTTAAATAGATGCTGTCCTATATAATTAGAACAAAGGAGTAACACATAGGCTGATACAGCTTTATTCTGAATAAAAGCCTTCTTTTCATGAAGTTGTGTTTGGTGCTATTCAGCTCAGTTTTGTGCCTCCCATAGGTTGCACAAGAATTAGACATTTTGTTCAAAATACCCAAAGTGGAGAGGATCACAGAATCATTCTGCTTGGAAAAGACCTTCAAGATCGAGTCCAACCACTAACCTAACTCTTCCACATCCACCACTGAACCCTGTCCCCCAGCCCCACATCTTCATGTCCTTTAAACGTCACCAGGGATAGTGATTCAGCCGCCTCCCTGGACAGCCTGGTCCAGTACCTGACAGCCCTTAGACCATGTGTCTGAAGATGGCTCTGCTTGTGTAAGAGAGCAGTGATACCGATCTAACGAGATCTGCTGAACTTTGATACTCATTGGGAACGGTGTTTGGAAGAAGGGGCTGCTGCTGTGAGGTTGTTGGTTAACCACGTCCTGGGGAGGAACGCCGCTCCCAGCAAGTGAGCAGCAGTTTTTGATTGTCCATCTCGCTGCTGCTCGGCTGCGAGAAACACATGCCTGTTAGATCTGGATGTTTATACTCAAACACAACGGGTGATTAATTATTTCTGAAGGAAGATGCATCCTTTTAATGGCTTCTGCAGTGCGATGTGCCTGTTGGCCTTCGAAATCATTCTAACATTTTAGATAGAGCGCGGCCGTAAGAGACACTCAGTATTTTACTATATGTGTCCGGGACTCCTGGAGGATCCGTTGCGGCCGACCGGCAAACGAACCGGCGAGGAGCAGCCACAGTCTCATGGCCGTACATGATGTGCCCGCGGCCAGCCCGGTGCTCCTGAATCACGCTGCGGCGAGTCCCTCGAGAGCGCGCAGATTCCGCAGCAGGATGCACACGTATTGACCCACATTTCCCCGGGCAGCGCAGCAGTCACGTGCCGCTCATTGCTTGGAAATCAGATGAGAACTGATGTAACTTAGTTCAGCCAGCATTTGCATGACCCGAGCCAAAGTGCTTTTAGGGATTTACCACTTGTGTGACTAATACGTGATTAGGTGGATTGGCGAGAGTGTGTCTGTGTGCTTCTTGTAGACAAGGCCGGCTGTAGAACAATGGTGGCATCAAAAAAAGTCTCTTGTGCAATGTGGGTTTTTTTTTAGTGTAGCTTTCAAGCAGCACTAGTTATTAAATCAGTGTTTTTTTCCCTGCGTAAAAGCTTTCATACTAATTCCTAGGAAAGTTTGTTACACAGAGATGTGTTTCCTGCAGCAGCTGGACAGGCTTCCTGTAGAAGAAAAGAATGATTCCATGCTGGAGTTAATAGAAAGAACAAAAGTAGGTGAATGAATGCGAAAAATTTGCCTTCCAAAAGCTATAAATATCTCGGTAATGACAGCCTTTTTTGGAACAAGCCTTGTTTCTGTCCTGTTCTCCTTTCCCCTCTGCCACAGCTTCCTTATCCCTGCGCGCACGCCCCCCCCATCCCTCCCATGAGCTGTCCCCAGCGCTCCCCACGCACCCCCTGCCAGCTCAGCATCGCTGGCGCGGCGCCCGGCTAATAAGCCGAGACGAGCTTATGGGCTGGCGGGTTTCCAGCGTTGTCGCTCACCTTTTAGCATCGGTGCCCTTCACAGATACAGTCGTGGCTTTGGTGCTGCCCGTGTTGCTTCAGTTAAACAAGGAGGGTTTAAGGTGAGCTCTCTGAACAAACAAACAAAAACTGCGGAAAGAAAGTGGGGAGCGATTTGTAACGTCTTGGGCGGTTGTTGAAAGGAATTAGAACAGGCTGAATAATCACAAAAACTACGGAAGATTTTAGAATACTCACAAAACAAAGTACTCAGGACTTTAGAGTCTAAAATTTCCAGGAATCCAGAACAATATTCTAAAACAGCTGATGGACTTTGTTCAGAATAGGAAGTGACGCCAAGAATTTCAGTTTTGGGTGAACACAGGTTTCATTTTCTCTTCCTGAATGTAAACTTTGCACCTTTATTTTAGCTTTTGTATTGGGAATTACTAAACTAATTTTTCCCTTTTGTAGCTAAGCACTTAATCTGAATTATTTTTTTTAAATTTTACCTGGACGGTTCAAGTGCCATTTTTCCTTTTTTTTTTTTTTTTTTACATGTATCTCTTGAATCACCTGGAAAGTGATGGATATAATTTGACTATGAAATGGTAATGAAGACAAATAGATGTGTGGCTGTGTTTTGCCCAGTGTCAGTACGCAGAGCTGCTGTAACAGGCTCCTGGTGAGTGTTCCTGCAGAACACCCATCTGACAATGTTCTCCGAGCCAGTTATGGGGTGGCTGTGTCCATACCAACAACCGAGCTCTGCTCAGCCCAGCTGAACGGAGTTGGGAATAGTACCAGGTAGTGTTTTATTTGAAACCCTGCTCCGTTCTCAACATATGGCGGCAGTTGCGTGTGATGAATAAAGCTGCTCACCTCCCTTTTAGTGCGGATTTGCTACAGTGAGGCATCCAGGTGATGTTTTGAACAACCTGTGGCATTTTTTTGCAGCAATACCTTTACTTAAGTATCTTAAAACTGCAGTCTTCCCATGCCAGTAATCTCTACTGCCTGTTCCGTATTGATGGCAGCTGAAACCCAGCAGGACGGAGGTTAAAACTATATGAGAGCTGGTATCAAGGTAATCATCAAGAAGAGAAGCCAGTAGACTGTTTTAATTCCATCTAGCATGGGCCAATCCTACAGTCTTCCCCACAAGACACTGAAAGCATTTATACCTCCATACTAAGACCCAAGTTAGGATCAAAACTTCATTTATTATAGGCTGTTAGACTGTGCCGCTTCTTTCCAGCACCGACTCGATCTTGATGATCCGTATGTTTGCTCTCCTCAGGTTGGTAACGACAGCCCAGGGAGCTATGGGAAGAAAGCAGTCCTGCTGAATGAATCCTGGCTGGTTCAATCTGGGGCCGTCCATTCGCTAAGTAGCCTAGAACAGGATGAACTCATTGCTTTAGGCTTTTGTAGGCTGTTAACTCTTCCCTGAATATTGACTTTCAGCGCCCTGATTTTTAGATGGGAGCTCGCTCTCAGTCTGTTCAGACTCTGTCTCATCTGGTTGTTATCACGCTCACCGTAAAACGAACAACAGATTTGCGCGTACGGAAGGCAAAGCTGTAAGAGCATGAAAAAGTTTCTTTGGCAGATGAGGCACATGGCTTTGAAAAGCTTTGTGTGACAAGAGTTGAGGCTTTTTATGTTTCTATCCACACACGCCAAAAAGCACGGCATACCTCAGCTAAAATACGAGCATGGAAAACAGTAAGATGTGCTAGGCATGAGGGAAAGTTTCTAAGTCATTATTTAACCTGAAGGATGTGGTTTTAAAGCGATGGTACGGTACCAATGCTTTGATTGAGAGAAAGAACGCTTTGCATTTACTTCCAAAAAAATTTGGGGTGTCGACTCTGCCTCTTGAAAAGTCATCCAGTACCTGGGGGAATTTGTTCTGGTCGCAGTTGCTGAAGCTTTTAGTAATGCTAGAAGAGGGGCTTGGTAAGTGTTATTTGCAGTAGATTTCTAGCAACTGCTTATAATAAGATTGTCTGGTTATTAAAGAAATGTAAAGTGTGGCTGAGCTTTGCAGGAACAGCTTTAGCCCAGTGCACTGGTTTTCCTGAAGTTTGTTCTTTTTATATATCTAATATTCTATAGGCTAAAGTTCTGTGGAATTTCTGTATTGGAGATTCTTCCCTTGAATGTTTCAGAATGACCGACAAAATGTGGATTCTTGAATATTGTGCTCCTGGTGGTAATCAGTGTTTTATGCGTTTAACTGCAACTTCTAAAAATTCCTCTGGCAAAATGTGTTGTTTCTCATTATTAGTGTTTTTAAAGATTTGATTTTATTCACTTTTCTGGCAGTTAATTCCAACATCAGCAGCATCCTAGGTCACCTAAGCAATTCTCTTGCCAGCTTCTTGTTCTTGGTTCACAGCACAGCTTTAGTTTAACACTGAGCTCAACAGTCCTGCTTTGACCAGAGCCAAACCTGAGGATTTAGTTTTAAGGCAGTGTTCCATGTGAGTTGTTTTAACTCAGACTCTTCTGATACATTTAAGCCCTCGTGGGATGAACTAATAGTTTACATAGTTTACAACTTACACATAACTTAACGCCATTCATTTTTTAAATAACAATGTTCTTGCTTTTAAGCAATCTACTTAGAGCTTGATGAAAACCAGATGTTAATTTTGTACTGTTTATTAAAATACCCCCATTGGAAAATTTTGTTCCTATAAAATTGATTTTTGTACCTTATTTAATTGCAGTAAGATATCAAACAAGCTAAATCCTGGCTCTGTCTGGAAAAACAAATCTCAGATCTTAAATTGAGATTGAGAACATGTTAACTTGCATTCATTTTTCCTCCTTTACAACATTGTTTCACATTCAAATTGCTTTGTTGAAATATTAACGCTACCTGTATACAAAGGGCTGTAAATACCAGCCACTCTTTGGAGATACCAAACATATGGTTTAGGTTTAAAACTGAAAAAATCTGCTTCTTTTTAGCTTGGAAGTTTTAGACCTTTTACTGTTTGAAAGAAATTCGGTGTTTCTACTGAAATGTTGCTTGGCTGTATCTAGTCATACCTTGCCCAGATTTTCAGTACCAAGGTTTCTGCTTTCACAGGTTTTACGTGTTTCACAGGGGAAGGTAAGTCTTTTTTTTCTGCTTTCTGTGAAACAGGCAGATGTTTTGAGGCAAGACAATATATATGTGAAGAGAGCTGGAGATAATACTGGGTTAGACAGTACAAAAGTTGCGTGTTCTGTTCCTCTCATTTCAAAAATGTTTTGCTCCATGGACAGGCCCCCAAGGCTGGGTCTGTTTTAATTCTAGGTCGATAGTAAGCATCCACAAATGTGTTGCTTCTGGTTTTGGTCGCTTGTTCTGT
>JAVSBS010002666.1:0-18390 GCA_033124195.1 Coracias cyanogaster | reverse complement strand
CTTTTAACGATTATGCTACATATCTCTGTGATTAAAGATGGTCTACACAGGAGTAAATATTAAGTAAAGTCCTTTCTACGTCATCAGCCTGCTGGCCTGTGTTTATCTTCTGTCAGAAAGTAAAACGAATGTATCCTGGAATCCAGCTGCCTGTTTGTACAAGCACAAATGATTAACCTGGAATATCAAAGGGAAGGCCCTGGATGGCTGGGAGGTGTGTTTGCCAGCATCGTTCAGGCCGACCTTGCCCCCCGAAAAACTTAGGAAGATGTGGATGTGCTGCTTGTATTTATCTTGTCTTCAGAATAAAATTGAGTACTAATTGAAGGCTGTCATTAGCTTAGATCCCATCCACGTGTAAAAGTCCTTGATTTGAGCAAGGAGGCTCTACCTTTAACTCATGAAGTGTGAGCACATGGAGTCCCGGGGCACATTCACTGGCTCTTTTGCATTGGTACAGGCTGGAACCTACAGAAAATTTTCATCACCTTTTTTTCCCCCTAGGTCTCGAAACACAACTACCTCATTTTTACACTGTGCAGCTGAAAATGGTTGTAGCATCTTACACAGCGCTGTGAGACGGGGCATGTTGTGGTCAGGGAGATGCTGGGATGAAGGCTGGACTTGATGATCCTAGAAGTCATTTCTAACCTAAGTGATTCCATGTTGTACGTGAATAAACTGGTGCTGATGCAGCAGCAGCAGCGTGAGGGCTCTCTTGCAGACTCGCAGCCACCCGTTGAGCGCTGAGGGTTCAGGAGGAGGAACTTGCCCACGTAGGCTTTGATTTTGTAGGCTGGGTCTGTTTACTTGGGGATGTTTGAAATGGTTCCTCACCCAGGCTGTCTCTCCCTGTCTCCTTTGTGAAAGTGCTGGTCTTGCTGCAGAGATAGGTGTCTCGGTGACGAAGCAGCCGGTTTCTGATGCAACTCTCGGCTGGGTTCTTCAGCCCTTGGTGCCACTCTGTGCTTCCCTTACTACACCCGTCTGTAGCTCGCTCCTGTGGCACCTCCTGAACCACCGCAGATGATTCATTTCTGCTTTGGAAGCAGGGTGGACAACCCTGGCGGAGGAACCACTCAACAAGCTCAAGTTACATCTGCGTTGAAGACATCCCCAGGGTGAATACTGACTTTGTATAAGGCTCATCCTTTCTTCACCTCCTGCCAAATATGCTTTCACACTAGTACTTCACCCAGCCGGCTAATTTGGCCTTTGAAATTATCTCAATAATGTCAAGTACTTAAAAAAACATTCCCATCCCTTTATAAATATTATAATCTAGATGTAAAGACATTGTTTCAGTGTTGTTGGGGATCTGTTGTATTAAAAAAAAATAGTTCTTCAGCAATGTGCAGCAGTCCAGAGCGGAGCATAAACAAATACTAAGTCAAGCCGAAACAAGTCGGTTGACTTTGAGAAGGCAGAATGTAAATGCCCAAGTCAGGAGAATTAGTACCTTTTGTAACGTTGCAACAAACGCAGCGAGATTGCTCCTGCTGACAAGCCCTAAACCTGTCTTCTTTAAAAGAAAGAAAAAAGACAAGAAAAAGCACTTTAGAAAGATGGAAAGCAGGCAAAGACGGGCTTTGTGCAAAGCGCGTCTCAGGTGCCTGGTTTGCAGATAAGCATCCGTCCCGTTCTCCTACACCGCCTCTGATGCAGGGATAAAATTAATAACTTTTTAAGCCTTTGTAGCTAAATCCACCCGAGTTCACAGGTTTCAGGCTTGAAGTAGCAGCAGTCAGATCCTGCTCGCAGTGTTGCTGAAGTCCTGGTGGAAACAAGGCAGTTAAGAAGCAAACCTGGCTTATGCTCAGCTTTACAGAGCTGGGAGGGGCCGTCTGCTCCGCCACTGGCACGGTTTCACGTCCAAGGCTCCCGTTGCTGACCTTTGTCACCTGCTTCTTTACTGGAATTTAGAAATCTATGGCTTTTAAGCGACGGAGCACTCAAAAATATTCTTTGCTCTAGTGGGTTTAATATGCAAACAGTGGAAGAGAGCCAATGGTCCATCTCAGGCAGCCTGATTCTGGAGATTGCTCCATAAAGGTTTATTTCAGCTATTAGCTGTTGTGCCAATATTTTTCTTACAAGAAAGAGTAATGATTTTTGCAACCTAAAATTGAGGGTTTCACAGGCTGCAACTGGAAAATTGGCAGCCGTGCTCATCTGCTGTAGACTGAAAGCCTGTGGCAGAGGGAAAAGTGTTAAATGAAAAAATATAATTCTTCAATAATAGCTTTAGAAACTTGGGCTGCAAGTTAGCTCTAGAAAGCACACCTGAAATATAGAATAAAGGTAATAATTATATAGTCAGACTATACACAGATAGTTACAGATGGCATACTTTTCAAGCTCAATAATGTAGTCTTAAAATTAGGGATGGGGAATTAAAATGAGTTGATTTTAAAAAAGAAAAGCTCCACCACTCACAAGAACTTTAAAATTCCTCTTGTCTGGTGCTAGAACATACAAGTTCTGATTTTACCTGTACTTATTCCCAGTTTTTCTGGTATTTTTTCCTCTGAAGCACTCGAGACGGGAAGAGGAAATTAAAGGTTGCTCCGTCGTGCTTCCACAGAGCAGCGGATGGTGATTCTGTGATGCTGTTTTGTTTCAAATTGAATTGCCATAGTCCTGCAGACTTCTCTTTTTTGGTCACTCGGTTAAAAAAAAATACAAGAGAAGCTTTCTCTGATTATGCAGTTTGCCAATGTAAGAAATAAGTAATTTTTAATCCATTCTAAAAATAGTTTCCTGGTGCGGCTGCTTTAATTATTGCTAAGACGGAGGATTTGTGAATTTTTTTTCCGTGAACATCTGGGTTAAATAGTTGACTTCATTCCTCTGTTTGCTTGACATGGGAGGTGAGGCAATTTTTATTCGGCCAGCTATGTTAGGTGGGGAACATTGCTCTGGGATTGAGAGGTGGAATTTTACTAGAAGTGTAAAAACAAAAAAACCACCAAACATACATATTTGTTCCCGTATTTTTGCTACTATGTCTTCACCTTCCCCAGTATAGAGCTAAGGTGGGAGTGAGTGTAAGTCCGGAGCAAGGTGAGAGGAAGATGAGAAGGAGAAATGGTCCATACCCAGAGAAATGGCCACTTGAGTGTCTCCTGAGCATTCATTCCAATGCTGAAACATCAGAACTGGGTGGGAAAGGGACCACCTCAAAAATAGTCAGGTCTTTTATCGATAGCTTCCTCTCTTGCGTCTTAGTTTTAGATAAGTTAGAACTCTAGTATTTTCATCTTTGGCTCTGTAGTTATTTTTCCTGTCCTGTTAAAGAGTTCAATGGATACTGAACAAGGTGGATTGCTGAGCTCGTACTGAGCAGTCCTTATCAAAGAGCTAAATTAGACTTGTAGCTGGTAATAGACCTAGTAGAAATAATGATTGATGCGAGTTTCCTGATCTAATTTTTGCTTAAATTACTGTGCTATTTAGTAGAACTGGAGAGGGAAACGTTGCCTCTTTTGTGGCCCTTACAAAGGAAAACATCTTGATGCAAATTTTTTTTTCTTTAGCGGATTTTTTTTTTTTTCTCCTGAGTGAGGTCCTGTCATACTTAGTACAAACCCTTTTTGTATTTGCAACCTGCTGACGCTGTTGTAGCGTACCTCCCGCGGTTTGTTTGACGATGTGTCGCGTTCCTTTTGTGTGCAAAGAGCAGGAGGTTGCACCGTCTTTGACGGGACTTCACGTAGAGATCTCTCCCAGGAGTCCCAGAACCATTCTTGGTTCAGCAGATGTTTAATCCGTGTTCTAAAATAGGTGGGTTCTGAAACAACAACAACAATAAAAATCTGTTTTTAGCATTTGTGTAAGCATACGGTATAGAAAATTAGGAGGTTTTAACACAAAGGGACATTCATGAAATCTTCTATGGATGGTAACAATAGAACAAAAGCAGCAGAGGAATTATGTAAATCTTTGTCTAAAGAAAACAATGCTCACCTTTAATATTTGGGTGGTTTTTTATGAATTATGATCAGGTAGTATTGTAGCTGGTATGATTGATGGAAAGTTGTTTTGGGGTGTTTTTTTAAATGGTTTTAAGATTTCTTTATCCGATTTTTTGTTTTGTTTTGCAGTATTATGTGCCAAGAATCTTGCAAAGAAAGATTTCTTCAGTAAGTATGCCCTAATTGTAGAACTTTCTTCTCCTGATGAATCAGATTTCTCTGTAGATGGTGCATTACTGTCGTGGCTCATCTCTGTCCCTTGTTCTGTGGTTCCATTCTTGCAGTAACATTGCACTACTACGTGAGTACACGTCACCCCAAACTGTGTTTAGATAGCGTCGTCTCCAGTGTTGGAAAGACTGAGGGCTCAACAATTTTACTTGAAAGTCAGGCTGATGAGACCACAGCAGGTTGCTACTTAGAATTCTGTGTGTGGGGTCCCGAGAGCATCCATCTCAAAGATGGCTCTATTTGTAAAGCCTGCCAAGGGTGTGAGTAAAGTACCCCAGTGCTGCAGGCTTGGTACGCTGTTAAGGACGGAATAAAAATGCCTGTTTATCAGCATACACGGGTACGCACTGGAAATGAAGCATGTTTAACCTTAGGTTTTCTAAAATCTTTCACAATTTATGGCTGATAATAAATTCTCTGACAGAAGTACGTTATCTAATGAGTAACGCAATTCTCTATTTTGTTACTAAAACAGTTTTAGGGTAATGGCAACTTTCCTTTCTTGAGCAGAAGCTCAGGATAGCGTTACCTTGGAAGAAACGAACCCCAAAGTACTGTGTTTAATAGCACTTTTTCCCTTCCGCAGGACTTCCTGACCCATTTGCAAAGATAGTTGTTGATGGGTCAGGTCAGTGCCATTCAACTGACACTGTGAAGAACACGTTGGACCCCAAATGGAACCAGCATTATGATCTGTGAGTTATTTGTAAGGTTGTAAGTACAAATACTCCAGGGATTTACCTGGTAAATGGAATGCAAGGGTTGGCACCAGGACTTTGTTTTGGATGAGCAAAACCAGTCGCATTTGCTGAGGAAAACTGATTTTTTGCAACAAGAAATGAACTGTTAGTAAAGGAGTGGTGCTTTGCTTTTAGGTGTTTGAATTTGGAAATATTTGCGTGTCAGGTCCACAGAACAACAGCTTGGAGCAAGCTCCACTGGAGCAGCGCAGTCCAGCTTTTATAAAACCTTGTACTTGTTGTAGTGGTTTATTTCTTCAAATTATTAGAAACCTAGATTTTCATTTAAGTACATTAATCAGCTTGTTGCATAGCTTTTAATGAGGCTGGCTGTAGTTAGATTCATGTTGCAGCAATATCAATGTAACACGCTGTGTGAAATCATAGTGCGGTAATTCATTAATAACACTATTTCAGGCTTAAGCACTTCTGTATTTACAATAAAGCAGCATGACCAATGCACTAAAATGTACCAGAGTTCGTACCAAATAAAGCATCAATTCTGTGGAGTAAAAAGAGTAATTGTAGAAAAAATAACCTCTCCTAATATGTATTTTTCTAGGTACGTTGGGAAGACAGATTCCATAACCATCAGTGTATGGAACCATAAAAAAATCCACAAGAAACAGGGAGCTGGCTTCCTGGGGTGTGTCCGCCTCCTCTCCAATGCCATCAGCAGGCTAAAAGATACTGGATGTAAGAGCAAATCCTACCTGGCGCACTCAAAACCCTTCGGTGCCTTGGAGCTGAGTAGTGA
This sequence comes from Coracias cyanogaster, assembly GCA_033124195.1. Classification (NCBI taxonomy): domain Eukaryota; kingdom Metazoa; phylum Chordata; class Aves; order Coraciiformes; family Coraciidae; genus Coracias; species Coracias cyanogaster. Next base: position 12,688 of record JAVSBS010002666.1, on the reverse strand, counting down.
ATAGTGTTCCCACCCACCCCGCCCCACTGGTTTGTTGATCTTTCCTATTCTCCTTTGCAGACCAGCGTTTGGATCTATGCAAACTAAACCCCACAGATACCGATGCTGTCCGAGGCCAGATAGTGGGTAAGAATAGTCTCAGCTGAACTTTCATCTTCTTGGGTAAATATACTATACGGACAAATGTATTAAAGAAACCTGTAGCCATTGCTTCTGTGCCGTTTCTGTGGTGGTTCTTCTGGCTGGAATGGGATTAAATTACATAACCTGAAAATTTTCCTTGCGCTCCTATGTAGGAGTTTGTTTTCTCTCTGTTGATAATGGGAAACAATATTAAAAAGAGGGAGTGCGTCTGGCAAGGCTTCTAACGCGGCTCTGGAGGGGTCAGTGTTACTGTGAAGCTGATCACATTTGGATAGGCAAAGAGAACCTGACGTGGAAAAGAGGATCTGGAGGAGTTAAAAGAAATTCTGCAAATTGTTCTTTTAATACTTCTGACTCGTGTAACCCATTTCCAAATTTCAACAAGGCATTGCTAATTTTGCACCTCGTTTACCCCATCTTACCATGTTTTTCTGCCCACCACCACCCAACCCAAGCTTTTCATTGATACATAAATATATTTGACAAACCCCAAATTCTCACTGTAACAATGACATCTAGTGGTGAGTCTTTTTTTTTTTTTCCAGCTGACTTTTTCTGGATCCTCCTGAAACACAGATGTAGAACCTGACATTTTTGATGTTTACAGAAATAGACTCAGCTTGAATTTTGAGGGCGATGCCTCTGGTTTCTCTTCTCCCTTTTTAAAAAAATCAGTAATGTTTTAGGGTTATAGGAGGAGCTTTGGAAAGTGCTGTACTCTTGTGTGTAGGATTTACCTATCCTTAACATTTTACCCTGTATACATGTGGGTTGTTTGGCTTGATGATGTTTTTTAAGGGGACGGTTGCTCTTTTATTATTAACTTGTTTTTATTTGTTTTTTTTTTATTTCAGTCAGTTTACAGACACGGGACAGAATAGGCACAGGAGGTTCTGTAGTAGACTGTAGAGGGCTTTTGGAGAATGAAGGGTAAGGATTGTTTTCTTTACACTTAATTGGAAAAGTGGTTTATTTGTGGAAAGAATATAATTCATGCTAGAAATATTAAATAGCCACGTGACTAATATATTGTCTGGGAATAGGTGTCATAGTAAGGTTAGAGCTGGATACTTACTTGAAGAAAATAACCCAGGCAGGGTAGGACTTGATACTTTTTGTTACCAGTGCTTTTGGCACTACCATGAGAAATTTGGGGTGTAAAAACAGGAAGAGAGTGGTAGATCTTCCATTAAAAGTTGCAGTACTTGAAATAATGGGGAGAGACAGAGAGACACGGTTATTTCTGCATTCACTTCTCTTGTGATGGAAACTCTTGAAGTTTCCCCATTTTCAGAACGGTTTATGAAGATTCCGGCCCAGGAAGGCCGCTGAGCTGTTTTATGGAAGAACCAGCGCCGTACACAGACACTACGGGGGCTGCTGGCGGAGGCAACTGTCGCTTCGTAGAGTCCCCCAGTCAAGACCAGCGCCTCCAGGCACAGCGACTTCGGACTCCTGAAGTCAGAGGTCATGTACAGACGCCTCAGAACAGACCTCATGGGCACCAGTCTCCTGACCTACCAGAAGGCTACGGTAAGGGTTTTCAAGAGCTATAAATTGAAGTTTTGGGTTTGTTTTTTTTTTTTTTTCAAAAGAACTTCTGAAAAAAATTCTTTTAATATATAGATGTGGTTACCTGTTAGAACATGCGGCATCCACGTGCGTCTAATGGTCTGTGTTCTGGAAAAGGAGCTAAGCAGTGCAGATGAGAGTTTGGCTAATTAGCAGTTGGCTACGCCAGGATACACTGAGGGGCTGATGGTAAATTAAACATGAGGTTGTGGTATGATGCTGTTAGAGAAAATTCACTGCTAATCTTGGCTGTGTATCCAGGGAGAAGGAATGTAAGGAGCTCTTTAAACTAGAGCAGTAATGCTATTTTTTCCCTTCCCTCTTGGCATGTTGTGTAGGTTTGAGCCCACATTTAAGAAAAGATCAGGAAAATATAAAAGCAACAAAGAAGCCAGTAGTACAGAAGATTAGGGAGGGTAAGATTAAGGAGAATTTAAATCTTGGAAAAGAGCACACCAGAGTAAAGAAAGCCAGTTTGGGGATTTGGGTTGTCTCAAAATCTAAAAATAAAAATGCAAACTAAAACATACTGGTGCATGGATTTGAGACTTTCAAAAAGAACACTGAAATGTGGAGTCAAGTAAATTTGTGAAGACAGCGTTTAAGGACAAAACAGAGATCAGGGGGGTGGCTCAAGTATTTTCACCTATCTCTTACAAAATGATAATGTGCTAACAGCTCTGACCAACCTGCTTATTCTGATTTTTTTCCAGACTTGTAATTAAGAATAATCTTTCTTTCCTTTTCACAGAACAAAGAACAACGGTACAGGGACAGGTTTATTTTTTGCACACACAGACTGGAGTTAGCACATGGCATGACCCTCGGATACCAAGGTATGTACAGTTACAAAGGCAGGGGGTTGTGTCTGTGGCAGTAAAATGAATCTTTAAGAGCAAGAATTTGAAACAACCTGTCTAAATTTAAAGGGAGAGCTACGAGCAGAGGAATAACTTTAGATCTTTCTAGTTACCTTTTCACCAAGCATAAAGAATTGCTCATTTTGAAAGAATTATTTCCTTGTGAATCGTGTAAAACAAAAGGAGAAAAAAAATGTAGTCCTTGAGGAATTCCCATCTGACAAATTCCTGCTAAAATATCGATATGACTTTTTTTGGTGAAGCCACAAATTTCTGAATCTCACCTGAATATTTTTTTTTTTTGCATAAAACCAGTTTGGACGGCAAATTGAAGAAAAAAATGATGACTTTCTTAAAGCCATCGTTCTGTGGGTATTGAACTTGTGACTTGGGCTCCAATAGTGCTCACTCTTATATAACTGAAGCAGAGACTATTTGTCATCTTTAAACTTTAAGTGGTGTTAGGGTTTTTTATGCTTTAGACCAATGATTTGCAGCTCAAAAATTTGAATCCTCCTCGTGATTAATTTAGTAAAGCCTCTTTAAACCTTGACCTGCACTTAATCTAGGTCTTTGTGACTAAGGTCTGGCGCTCTTCCTTGAGAAGCTCTGAATCTGGGCTGTTTCCACCCAGACCACCTGCACACCAGATTCAAGAGAGAAGAGCAGGGTTTTAAACTTCTTCAGCTGCTGCGCTGGCTGGATAATACACGAATGTGATACAGGATATTAGAAAAATGATATAAAGCAGTGTAGGCACAAGTGTTGATAAAACCACAGTATATGGAAGGATATGAAAAATGAAGTTGAGAGAGTGAAAATAGCTGATGTTAGATTAGCTGGTGTCATTGGTAGAAGAAATGACAGTGCTCATTCTTCATGTCACTCATGTCAGGCTGGTGTACCCAGAGACTTCTCTCTTCTTCAAGTGAGGCGGGTTGGCCTCATGAAAGATATTGCTGCTTCTCTCAACGAATCTTAGAGGCACGTTTTCAGGACCAGCAATATAAGTGGACACTGGAGTGTCTTGTGAGTCACAGGTGACTCTTCTTTTCGTTAAAGGTGGCTTTCGTGCTACCAACTTGCCATGCAAAAACCCACCCTTGGCATCTAGCACGGATGTAGGTTAAAACTTGCTGTAATGAGATCTCTACTTTCAGATGCGCAGCTGATTGAAACAAATGGTTACAACCATAATCTTCTTTAAGGAGCCTAACAAAGGCTTGTCTGTCTGCTGGGTGTCCCCTGCTGGCTTATACTCACGGTGACACTGATGAAGCCTTTGGTGTACAAAGTGTTTCTGCCTCTCTAAAGCCTCAGTTTACTCTTTCATACTGATGTTGCGTGGTTAGATTTAGGTAAGGAAATGTGTAGAGTGGTGCCTTCAGCCCTGGGTCATAGGTGAATCCATGCCAGCTGTCTAGAGAATACTGTACTTAACAATAGTTTTTCTGGCTAAAAATAATCTTCAAGTTTCCCTCCTTTCTTTTCCTGCCGCTCTTACTGTTTTCCTCTGTTAGGTGGCTGGGGCCTTAAGAGTTTTCAGTTTTCTAGGTGTATACACATCCTACGTGTTGAATTCAAGCTCTGCCCGAACGGGCGTCACTACCTGTAGCAGCAGTTAGGATGATAGCTGAACTGTATCTGGGATGAAAGGAATGAACGTGTTGGTATCTCAATGATTTATCACTCAAACAGTTTCTAATTAAAGAGTTGATTTTCTTAATTTTTTTTATGTGATCTTAGTATTTGGCTGCCTTAGCCTCTTAACTTATTGGATGCTTGGAGACAGCGGTTGGTGCAGGGGCCTTAAGTTAATTGTTTGGTTTTCTGCACATATCAGTGTTAATGGGAATTTTTCTGTGAAATTTTTGCGATTAAAAAAGGTCTCTTCCTCCTTTTACAGCCCTCAGAAGCCCTGTCATCACCTAAATGATATCGAAGTTACTTCTAACCTGTATGGCTTTGTTACTTCCAAAGCCAGAAGGTCTTCTGCTGATTTGCCTTTTTCTCTGTGTCCCACACGTACATAGGAAGTTGCACGGCTTAGACTGAGGATTATAAAAAGACAGCGTTAAAGAAGCTGTTCTGTCCTCCTTGAGACTTCCCTCACTGAGCACCAAATTCATTCCCCTCTCTCCCCTGAACGTGAATTGGTTTCTTCTTTACTTCCAAAGTGCTTTAACACTTTTGTTTGCTTTTCTCCTTAGAGACCTTAACAGTGTGAATTGTGATGAACTAGGACCTTTGCCTCCAGGCTGGGAAGTTAGAAGTACAGTTTCGGGAAGAATATATTTTGTAGATCATAACAACAGAACCACGCAATTCACAGATCCACGGCTACATCACATCATGAAGTAAGAATATAGCCTAATAAATCCTTCATGTCTCAAGTTTTAATTGCTAAACCTTTTATTTTTGTTCAATTTTAACTACAGTGTGGGGGTCATGAGGGGCTAAAAACCTCCATGGTAATGATATTGGGGAACAGATGCAGCCAAGGCTCTGGTCAGGGGCAGGTTTTATCTAAGCTTTTTGCAGAGACTCTTCAAAAATGCTGCAGTCCTCGGGTTTAAGGGAGGGCTTGCTTATTGTGGCACAACACTCATCTCTTTAAGTTGGTTGGACAAAATTACCCCGAGCTGTGCTGGAGCAAGTAGGTGGTTCTGGAAACGCTGGGGTGTGAGGTAGAGGGTCTGCCGGGTGGTTCCACAGCAGTCAGCCCTCACCTGCCTGGGTTAGCAGCTCCAGCTCTGTCCTAGCTCTGCCAGACCTGCACTGGCTCCCTGCTCCCTTGAGCTCCAGACAACAGGAATATAAAGCCAGCTGGAGTCTGGTTGCCCGGCGCTTGTGCCCAGCCAGTTGGGGTTTAGCAGGATTTAATAAGCTCAAGCTCTACATCTTGCAAAGGCAGCAGAACTGTTACAGAACTGACCCTGGAAACAGCCTGGCAGTGCTGCTTGTGCCCGAGATCAGACTTTTTCCTGGATCTGAGCTGTCTGTGCTTGAAGCCAGCTGGGGAATCTCTGTATTTAAAAAATAATTGCTCCACAACCCAAGTAAAGCACGGATGGATAAGGATAGTTGGATGTTTGAAGCTGCAACTGTTTGGGATGAGTACATCTCTCTCTTTTAGTAACCGCAGGTGCAATGCTTCTGCTGCGTTGAGAAACCCCGGCCTTATTTTGCATGGAGCCGGAATAAAATCCATTGCAGCTGTTGGATAACTCCATTTATAAAGCTGCTGTTTGTTCCATTAGAGATCTCTTTTCATGTTACGCTCTTGAAATTTGTCTCCATGTGGGAGAGATACCACACAAACTTTTTAATTACTGCTCCATCAGCATTCAGTGATCGTGCTCCACAGCCTTCCACAATGTATCGCCATATAAAAACTGAGCTGAAAAATGCTGAAACTCTTTGTTGTAAATATCTGTATTCCTTATGTCTCTGAATGTAGGGAAATTATGTTACAGAAGTTACCCAGCTGCATACATCTTACACTCCAGGTTCCTCTTCGAGAAGCTTAATCAGTTCTTGCATCGTTGTTTTACATATTCTCTATTGTTATGCTTCTAGAAGAAATATTTTACTTTTCTTTCAAAGCCATCAATGCCAGCTAAAAGAGCCCAGCCAGCAGCCTCTGCCGGCTCCAAATGAGGGATCACTAGAAGACGGTGAGGAGTTGCCTGCACAGAGATATGAAAGAGACTTGGTACAAAAGCTGAAAGTTCTTAGACATGAGCTCTCTCTTCAGCAACCACAGGCTGGTCACTGTCGCATCGAAGTATCCAGAGAGGAAATATTTGAGGTATTTGATGGACTTTTTACTACTGATAGAAGCTTTAAGCACTCAAGAGTTAAGCAAAATGGATTTTTAATTATAGCAAGTTTGCTTCAGGAGAGAGGTAGTGAATACCAGCAAGTGTTAGAGCTGTCGCTGGGATTTGCTTCAGATCAGCGCTTTAACAGAATGTTTTCTGTAGCTGGGTTACAACCGATGTGTTACAGCAGTGCATCTTAGTAGGCTTAATTATAGGAAGGGACTAAAATATCTAATTGTAAAAATGCACATACAGGAATCCTACCGTCAGATAATGAAGATGAGGCCAAAGGACTTGAAAAAGAGGCTTATGGTGAAATTTCGAGGAGAGGAAGGCCTGGATTACGGAGGAGTAGCAAGGTGAGATTGGGGGGTGTTTGTCTGACACTTTTTAACGGTAGAACTGTCCTTAAAGTGACCCGTGGCTGATATCATTCCCTTTCAAATTCTCAGTTAATGCTATATATGTAAGTTATTTCTGACCTAGTTTCTAGGTAGCGGTTGTAACTTCAATCTTTATATCATGGTAGATTGGAAAGTGGAAGCACGTGGTTCAGCAGTTGTCCCACAGCCCTCCTGGTGTCAAAGCTCGTACTAAATGATGTGTATTTGGGAACATTACTGGAATTAACGCTAGATTGAGGGGTTTCTGTTTCCCTTCTTCTCCATAAGCACTCTGTTCGCATCACCATTACCCACTGAGTGTGACGGGCTCGTTTAGAACAGGCTGTTGATCTTACAGGAGAAGGTGCTGATCCCAGCAACAGGCTCCAGTTTCACAAGTGGAAGTGTGATCAGCTCACATTGTGAGGTCCTTGAAGAAGCATGTAGACTGTGAAGTGAAATCCAAATCACAGTCAAGGTCTTGTTAAGTACACTTGTCTGATTTCTAGCACCTGGGTTGCAAGAGGTTCCTTTTTGTTGTGTCTTGGCCACATTCTGGAGAGTCTTCTGGTCTGCTGGAGCAGGAGTGGAGATGAACTAATTCTAAATAAAGGCTAAAATTTTAGAGAGGACTTGCCTCCCTCTTAAAAATAATAGTAATTCCCTGTGGATACCTTTTTTAAGGATACCTTTTTGGTCTGCAAGTGGAGGGTGGTACCAGGTGATCTGATTTTGAAATGAGCATTTCATAATTTCATAACTGATGATTCACAAAGATTGTGTTGTCCAAAACCCTTCTAAAATACTTTTTTTTTTTTTTTTTTTTTCTGGGGCAGAGAATGGTTGTATTTACTGTGCCATGAAATGTTGAATCCCTATTACGGACTCTTCCAGTACTCCACGGATAATATTTACATGCTACAAATCAATCCAGACTCTTCTATCAATCCTGTAAGTATGAACTTCTGAGCGACATACCTACTTTAACAGATGTCCTCTGCAATTTTTTTTTACTTATAACTGTTCTTCCATGCCAAGAGTGTAAACTAAAGGGTGAAGCAGAGTAAGAACGTGTTAATGAGTCTTACGTTGATACAGCATGAAGCAGAGGGAGGCTGTTCAGGAATTAAAAACATACTTACAGCTCAGTTCTCAAGAGTCAGTTTCTGAACGACATGAAGGAACCAAGCACATCGCCTGTTTCCTCGGGAGCGAAAAGATTTTGATGGCTAAACAAAGAATAATCTAATTCGGAATTGTCATATCTTCTTGGATTCTGGGGGTTCCATGGGGATTTTCTGTTTCCAAGTTGTGCTTTTTGAGAGGTCTAGAGGACTTGGATCCAATTTATTAGCCAGGTAATGCACAGAGACTTGTTTGAGGCATTTAATCATTAAAAGCTCCTGTTCTTGGTTACGTTCTGAGGACAAATGGTGGCTCCTCTTGCTCGGCGGGTTGCGGAGAACTTGCACAGAAGACACAGTTGATGCCACAGATAGAACCACAAGATGTCAGTGTCTTCCCACTGCCTGATTTTCAATCCTCTCTCCCTGCAGGACCATTTGTCTTATTTCCATTTTGTCGGTCGGATAATGGGTTTGGCTGTGTTCCATGGACACTATATCAATGGGGGTTTCACGGTTCCCTTTTACAAACAGCTGCTGGGGAAGCCCATTCAGCTCTCCGATCTGGAATCTGTCGACCCAGAATTACACAAAAGTTTAGTCTGGATCTTGTAAGTACTGTATTTACCAAGTGTCTTGCTGAAGAGAAGATGGGGTAGAGTATGTTGGCAAAAAGCTTTACAGGAATCGTCTGCAAAAATCTTGTCATGGTGGAGATCTGTACAAAATATTAAACTACTGTTTCTATGTCAAGAAACTCAAGGTACTTGAGGAAAAGTTCTCATTGCAAACTCTTTGTTAACTCTCCTTGCAGTGAAGTAGATCATAGTGAAACGTTGCATGGGTATGGTAGAATATCACAGTATCAAAATCCAAACTCGGGCTGGAGTTCTGAGGGGGAAGTACAGCCTTGTTCAAAAAGAAAACCAGCTTTCATGAAAATGGAAATAAATGGAAGTAATTCGGGCTTCTGTAGACTTCAGAACAAAATCGAACATTCAGTGTAGCTTGGCATTATCTCGATTCCTTTTCCTAAATGCTGGTTTGAGCTTTGTATTGAAGACCCTGATGTCACTGAAGTTCACTGTCTGTGATCTCTTCCGTGCTTCACACTGATACGTGACAGCAGATTGGATTATTGCTGTAGATGGGTGTGTGTTTTTGTGTAGGTAGAGTTTTATTCGTTATCCCCAGTACTTCTAGAATTAGGTGGACAACACATTTGATCAGGCTCTTCAGCATGCATTAAGCTCTATAAAAATCAGTGATTGCGGCAATATTCCTCTAGTGCTGTGAAGTGCAGATGGCCAGTTACCAGGTTTAGCCTGAAGACTAATTAAGTGTTGAAATAACAAACTGTCAGCATCACTGAGAGTTACCAAAACGTCACAAAATACGAGGTTTACCCCCTGTCTTTCCATTGCCAGAGAGAACGATATCACCCCAGTGCTGGACCATACGTTCTGTGTGGAACACAACGCGTTTGGGCGGATTTTACAGCATGAACTCAAACCAAATGGCAGGAATATCCCAGTGACAGAAGAGAACAAGAAAGAATATGTCAGGTATTGTGAACTAAAATATAACCTGCAAATGTAGTGGAAAGAAGGTAGTAAACTGATGGATTTTTTTAATGTAGTGACAGTAATGAAATAAGTATTTGGGAGGAAATTGCCAGAGTCATAAATGATGTGGATGTTCTCACACGGGGCACTACTGTAAGACCTGGGAAGGTCTTGTACTTTATTTCTTCTGTTGATGGTGCAATGATTAATTGTTGATGGAAAGAACTGACAAGCCCTTCTTTCATAATACAAAATGTGTATATTAAAACCAGTTTCTCTGTAAAACAAGCATTTTCCAGCGCTGCTATAAAAAAGCCCAGCCCTATCTAGCTGACCATCCCTGACTTTTTCCTCCCCAGGTTGTATGTAAACTGGCGGTTTATGAGAGGAATAGAGGCACAGTTCCTGGCTCTGCAGAAGGGTTTTAATGAACTTATTCCTCAACATCTCCTTAAGCCTTTTGACCAGAAGGAACTTGAGGTATGTGTTTTATCCACATGGAATATTGTTTGGTCATTTGTTTGCTCCACAATCAAGCACTGATTTTAAAAGAACAAACCAAGCAAACCCACAAATCTCATTCTGGTTTGTGTACCGGAAAGCTGTGTATTTGTTTAACCAAACCCTTTTTGGTTTATTCTAGGCATTCTTTGGGTTAATGTTATTGAGAGGGCTACTTAAATAGAGAAAGACAACTCCACCGTGTTGGCTAAGCAAGGACTGACACTCAAAGCAGGTGGTCTGAGCAGGGTGGGAGTACCACAAGCCTGAGGAGCTGTTGGCAAGACCTAATACGTTACCTACCCCAGAACCTGTGTTCTTCAGTGCCTGTTTTCATACGTGGCTGTTTCTGTATCCACATAGGGAATGGTTTAAAGGGACTAAAATAAAAATGTAGAGAATATAAGAAGAAATGAATTTGTCTTCTCACTTAATCCTGAGGTGCAGAATGCTATCTCTTCAAATCATTCCTGTTACACAATTTTTTCCTCTGGTTTTGCCTTGGAAAAAAAAAATATAAAAATACAGCAACCTGTGGGATGCGGACCATTTGTGGCATTGGAAGCAGTAGCTCCGTGCTGGTTGTTCGTGCACACTGATTAATCCCATGAAGTTTGTGCATTCCATTTGCTAGCTGCCTGAAAAGGCAGATTAAAAATCCATTAAATATTTCAATACCGTCTGCGTCAGAACAGTCACAACTGTCCTAATCACGTGCATGAGTGTAAGTGGGCGCTACCTTGGTGGCACAGAAAGGCAGCTGCTAAATGGTAGCTCTCAGAAACATGATCCTGAATATGAAATATTATGGGAAGTCTAGAATATGGCACACGTTTTGTTTTGAGGGACGAAGTTTTCTCTATGCTCTTTACTTGCCATTGCCAGGGGAGGTGGTTAGATTAGCGGCCAGCAGTGACTTCCTTTCACAGTATTTTGCAACCTGGTGAAAAGAGATTGAAGTAATAATCTGCTCTGTGTCAGAGCCTCTCACAAACGGCATCAGAAAACCCATGAATAGTTGCTGTAGTTTGTTGTGGAACAATAAAACAAGTACGGATGTTACCATAAACCGAGCAGGATTCTGTTGTAGTCGGTATCAGCACCTCTAGGACAAATCTGCCTCAGGACAGGGATGTTGTGGAGCACGGTCAATGATCTGCCTTCTTCCAAGTCTGTGCTGGACCCTCATGAAGATAGGCTGTACTTGCCAGGTAGCATAGCTCTAGCAAAGCAGGGCTTCAGTGGGTTTCTTGACTCTAGTTTCATGTGAAAATTCTAGTTCTGATCAATGTACTCCTTGACCTCAGCTTTGTTGCAGTTAAACTGGATTTACTGCCTCTTCTAAACTAGTTCGGAGCGTTACCTTGCACCAGAAAGGCGGTTCAAGCGCGTAAAGAATGTCAGGCTTCGTGAAATGCTTGGATGTGTTTTTATAGCTGCAAACCTGAAATGACTCTGACTGTTAAAACGTTTTCTAATCTGTTAACAGCTCATCATAGGAGGCCTGGATAAAATAGACCTGAATGACTGGAAGTCAAACACACGTCTAAAGCACTGCATGGCAGACAGCAATATCGTGAAGTGGTTCTGGCAAGCAGTGGAAACGTTTGATGAAGAAAGGAGGGCAAGGCTGCTGCAGTTCGTGACGGGTTCGACGCGTGTCCCACTTCAAGGTTTCAAGGCTTTACAAGGTGACTGATGTGGAGGCCGATTTAATCTGTGGTGGGAGAAAGAGATAAAAATCATCTGGTATTTACTAGCCCCTTGTAAAATATCAGGGTATTACTGGATAACTCAAGCACTTAAAAACTTCAGATCCCAAGAGCAGTTTTACATTTGTCAGCAGCTCTGCTGATGGCGAACGCTTTAGCCGTTGCTGATAGTGAGAGGAGCTGGGAAATCTGTCATCGTGCGGCACTTGGTGTCGATATTAGCTTATCAGTCTCCTGCAACTCTGGGGACTGATGTTAAAATCCTTGCACGCGAGCATGCACATGATTGTAGAGCAACCAAACGACTTTTTCACATGAGAACTGTATTTTATTCCCTTCAGTGTTTGGCAACAAACCATTAGACAATGGTTTAAGTACCTTAAAATCAGTTTTTGTCATCAGAAAAGGTGACAGCGTCCTAGGCTGCTGTGATTCGTCTGATAACGTTCCATTTGCTGACAGTAAACTGATGTTCAAAATTGAAATACATAGTTCTGTTTTACAAGGAAGACCTTCTTGCACTTAAGTCTTTTCATTTTCGAAGATGCAACGTTGTTAATATAAAATGTAGCAGCTTTTCAAAATCCTGGTCCGCACATTAATTGTCATGAGGAGCCCTAATGCTTCTGCCATGCCTTCATCACCTGCAACTCTGATCTACGCATGTAGTCCGTGACACATTTATGTAATTTTTCTCTCTTGCCTTTTTCTAAGTAGCAAAATCTGCGTGCGTGCCTGATGTTTTGTTGAAGTGCATTAACTAGAACGTCTGTCTAAGGTTCTACAGGCGCTGCAGGACCCAGACTGTTTACCATCCATTTAATAGATGCAAACACGGACAACCTTCCAAAAGCCCACACTTGGTAAGATGAAAACGTTCTGCGTGTTGCTGCTTGTGCTCCTTTGTCTTGGCTGAAAGGAGCCATACTGGCCTGTATCAGAAACAGTGTGAGCAGCAGGAGCAGGGAGGTGATTGTGCCCCTGGACTCGGCACTCGTGAGAC
>JAVSBS010002664.1:5751-34589 GCA_033124195.1 Coracias cyanogaster | reverse complement strand
TAATCACTAGCCAGGTAGACAGAATTTCTGCACAAATTCCAACCCTGCTGCACAGGCATCGAGAACCCCTGCACCCCCCTCCCCTGGCTCTCCCTGCCCAAACACGCGTCGTTGGGAAACAGCGTTGCGTCGTGCTGTTAGACAGGGCTCCGTGTCGTCCCTTTGTTTATTTAAGAAGACCGGGGTTTACGGAAAATGAGTTTTAAGTTAAACAAAGAGTTGGAAGACGTCTTGGCGGTGGGCAGGTGTCAGTATTGGGGTTGCCGCCGTATTCCAGCTTTCTTGTTAACTACAGTTTTTTTCTGCAAAGAAGAACTCCTGGAGGCCTTTCGCTTATGTTAAGCAGCTTTGCTTTTGTAGTCAGATGTTTTCAAGCACTTTCCCGGCATTTGATGACAGATGTCAGTCACCCCGAGCTGCTGCAGATTTGAACAGAAGTTTTCAGTATGGCAGTTCCAGTATTTGAGCTCAGGACTGTCTGTCCTGATATTTGCGGCATCTGTGTGAAGACTGTGTGTGGCCTTTGAGGCCATGCCAGCACATGGAAGATGGGCCTGCTTTAAACAACTGTTACTAGTGCCTCCAGTAAGTGTTTCTAGAACATCAGTGTGGTTAGGGTGAAAGGCCTTGGGAAGGCCATCTGCTAAACTTCATTAGTTAGCAGTTTAAATATATATAAAAATACAGAAGTACACCTGTGTTCAGCGCTATGTATTATAGTTAAATGTTGTTCTGAGGAAGCGCTGCTTGTGTTTTAGCAATCTGACCTATTTTGGATGTATAGGTTTGGCCTAAAACTGCTGCTTGTATTACTCTGAGACACTCAGTGTGAAGAAATGAGAAATAATTGATAGCCTTGTTTCTTCGTGGTATCCAATAAAAGGTTTTGGTATTAAAAAGATATTAAAAAAAACTTTCTTGAAATGGAAATGAATTTTAGTTAATTTCCTTATATTTTTATGCCTATTTGGGTAGTTAGATTTTTTTTTTTTTTTTTGCTATAAGATGTAAATAAAAAACTAAAATTGAAGAATCCAAGAACACTGCTGAAAAAAAATCATGCCCTAGAAGAAGAAACATGCTTTTTGTGGAAGACTGTGGTTTTAAAGCAGGGCTCAGACAGTTTATCTACTTGCTAATGTTTTAGTCCATCTCTTTCCTGTATGTTTAAGGATCTCTAGAAAGACCAGTGCATGCTTTGATGGGATATGTGGTTGTATAGCCCATAGTGGGTAGAAGAAACAGGCCTATGAGGTATGTCAGCATTCCACTTCACTATTTTGAAAGAATAATGGGTGTACAGTAAGTGAAAGTAGAGTCAAAAGCCTTGGTTGTGTGAGATGAGTCTTGCTAAACTGAAGCGTTTCTATTGACTAGTCATGTTTTTGCAAATGGCCTTGAAATCATTAATATTATATATTGACAATAAAATATATTTGCACAGTGTGTTTTAAGAAAAATACTATAGATATATCCGTTCTAAAGTAGGCCTTTCTGGTCACTTGGAGTGTTTTTAAGCACTATGGCTTCCCAATTAGTGAGTTTTCCAAAGACAATAAAATATGAGTCCTGGATTACAAAAAGAAAGATTATACGGCAATTTGACTTGGTTTATAATGACAGGATAAACCAATGCAAGAATTGGAATTAGATGAGGTCTTTTCTTCCCCTATTCTGCCCTTCAGTGCTCTCAGAGAGGCAAACTTGATTCCAGGTTATTGCTGATTGGCAGTGCCTTAGGGCGTTTGAGGCTGTGAAATGTACTTCTGCTTTACTGTTTAGGGGGAAAAAAATTAAAAGCAATGTCTCAAAATGGTAAAAATCCTTAGGTAAGAAAGGAGAGGTGTTAAAATCTGCAGGGTTCTTCCATATCCTTTCCAAATAAGTCAAATCTAAGTTGTGTTTAGACAGGTCTTGTTTTTGCTAGGACAAACAGGAACTAAGAGTTTTCTTTGGTTTCCCCCCCATCCTCATTTGACTTTCTACATAGTTGAGAAAATGAAGTGAAATATTCTTAAGTAACGGATGCCAGCTGAATCTAAATCTGACTGACTGTCACAATTTTAAAGGGCATAGTTTAAACTCCACTGGTGCATAATTTTCCTAACTGTAAATTTTTTTTTTTAGTGATAAACATTCTCAGAGAGCCTTCTTTAAATGTAAAATTAGAATGACCAATGATTTGTTGAATCCTGGTGAGATACAGCAAATTGTAATGTGAGAAAAGTATTGAAGTACTTGGTAAGAGCAAGCCGTTACACGGTAAGCGTGTGTACCCTGCCTGTAGCAGAACTGCTTTCCCACCTTGACACCCTGGCTTTCTGAGCCATCACGAGGTGAGCCCACTCGAGTTTTTTCTCTCAACGTACATGTGACTCTGGCACTTTTAAAGCAGGGTGCTTTGTTTCGGGGGGTGTATTAGACCTATAACCTGTTCCCTTTGCAGTTGCATGATAATCTAAACCAATTCACTCACGTGATGTGAAGATCCATGAGTTTTTCTGCAGTTTCTGCAACAGAAAGCATCTCAGCGTATTACAGCACGAAGAGACGTTGCGAGGTTCAGAGGGACAGTAGCATGGCGGTCTTGTTATATGGCCTTGTCTTGTTACGTTCCATGTTTGTTTAGGCTCTTAGTCCATACTCTGTGCCCGCTTCTGCAGCACTTCTCGTAAACTCGTTTACGGTTAAGGAGAGGAATTATACTGTGTGTGCTATGTGATAATACCGAAAGCAGGAAAACTCGTTAGTGGAACAATTCTACTTGCATCATTGTACACTTAGAAGCCTACATAGTACCCACCAGAATAGTCTGGGAAGTTTTTTACCTGCTGTCCTAAAATGCTGTGTTCAGGTGCTTATGCATAGAAGTGAAAAACAGTAAAAAGTAAGTTTGAAGAGTAAAGTTGTAATATATATTTCAATATAGTGTGTGAAGTAGTGTATATTTCAAGTAGAGCTTAGTGTTAAAATGGAACTTTGTGAACAAATTTAGTGAAGTGATTTTTGAAACATGAAATATTTTGTAAGTGGAATTATTTTTCAAGGCCTTATATTTTAAACTTGGAGAATGGTTACTTAGCCAGGGTGTGGCTATCAGTGGTAATCCATGTTTCCCGAGAATACTTGGTAAGTGGAGTAATTTTATTTCATTGAAGGTGTGAATTACCTTCCTGCTCACCTTCTTTTGGGAGCGGTAGTTTGAGGCAGAAAGCTGTGGCAGAAGAGTTACCTGGGAGATTTTGCTCAGAAATTGCATAGGTTTGTGGGTGACTCAACAAATTGGGAAATAGATTCCTTGTGTTGTCTGGGTCACTGGTGTATGTGTGACTTTGGTAACAAATAAATTACCATGAACCTCCTCCTCTACTATAAGATTTGGTTTTCTTGTGCAAAAGGGGTAGAATTAATGAATGTGAACGACACAGTAGGTAGTATTATACACCTTTTCTTCTTGTAATTTCAGTACAAGAGTGTAAGATGTTGTGGTCATGGAAGCTTGAAAAATGTTGAATTGTTTATTGACATTGAAGAATAGTGCAATTTTAAAATCTGTTTGTTTTCTCTTCTGCTTAATTTAGGATTAAAGGGAAAAGTGTAGGGGAAGAAAAAAAGTGCTTTACTACTGTGTATAGCAAACAAAGTTCTAAACTTCCCTAATGAAGTTTTCTGCCAAGCTTTATTTGGGGAATTCTTTTTAATTAGGTACATGTTTGGTACAAGTGGACATGCAGTTTTTACAACTGAAGTGGAGTTTTGTATGTGCTTCTGAGCATGAAGTAGGTAATCACAATCTAAATCATATGAACACTAGTGTTTGCAATTCCCTACCTCCCCCAATATTTTACAGTGAAGCTAGTCATATGCACAAAGATAGAGCATTTGTTTTTTATCTTCAGCTGGTTTTTTTCCCAGGAAGGGCTGAATTGCAGTTCTCCAGAATTGCAGAACAGGCTTTTTACCTCTTCCAGAAAAATTATGGGCTCTACTCTGAAGTTTCACTCCAAAGGAAAGCTTTGAGGAAGCTTTAATTTATAATGCCTTTTCTGGAACTTGTAACTGTTCAGCAGCTGGTCTTCCCAGTTCATTATACTGCAAAGAGGGGCTGGGAACAGAAATACCTGGAAGTAGAAACGAATCACTTTCACAGGAATGGGAAAGATTAGAGCAACTCATCAAAGTTTCGGGAGTAATTGTAAAGCTGTCTCTGTGTAGGGGAAGCATCTAGTTCATGATTTTCAAAGGTGCATTCTTTTTCTTGTTGTTTTTGTTTTTACGGCGGAAGAGAACATGCAAAACTGTCTCTGAATTGGAAAACAATTTATTTTTCTATTTATTTTTTTATGTTGAAACAATTCTAAACCTTATTGAATAGGGACTGCTTCCGTGAGACCCATATTCAGTACCTGCTGCGATGGTTTGATGGTGCCCTGAGGCCTCCAGGTGCTGTTGCTGTAAAAGTAGTTACTGTGATGCCTGTTGCATCTTTATAACTTGAAGTTGAGACATGCTGCACTTCAGAGCAGCAGGGGATACAGTTTCCAAACTGTGATGATTCTGAATGTTAAATAACAGATTTAATTGTAAATCTTCATGTAGAAATTAATCAGAAGGGGATGGTTGAGAGGTGATGTGCTACTTGTGCTTGTTTATCTGGAGACATGTCAGTGACTGAACAGCGCGCTTGTCAGAATTTCAAGAGTTAGATTATTTGCTGTATTTGAAGTGAATTGTATCCAACGTAGTATTTCTTAAGAAGAGTGTGACCAGCGGGTCAAGGGAGGGTCCCCTGCCCCTCTGCTCTGCCCAGGTGAGGTCTCATCTGGAGTACTGTGTCCAGTTCTGGACTCCCCGGTTCAAGAGAGCCAGGGAGCTACTGGAGAGAATCTCTCTTATGAGGAAAGGCTGAGAGATCTGGGGCTATTTAGCCTGCAGAAAAGAAGACCGAGAGGGGATCTTAGCAGTGCTTATAAGTACCTAAAAGGTGGATGTCAAGAGGATGGGGCCAGTCTTTTTTCAGTGGTGCCTGGTGACAGGTCAAAGGACAAATGCGAACTGGAACACAGGAAGTTCCACCTAAACATGAGGTAAAACTTCTTTCCTGTCAGGGTGACAGAGCAGTGGAACAGGCTGCCCAGAGAGGTTGTGGAGGCTCCTTCTCTGAAGACTTTCAAAACCTGTCTGGACATGTTGCTTTGTAACCTGCCGTAGGTGAACCATCTTTAGCAGGGGACTTGGACTAGATGATCACCAGAGGTTCCTTCCAACTCCTAGTATTCTGTGATTCTATTATGCTAGCCAAGAAAATGATTTTTCAAAAGTAAGCAGTGCATTGCAACATAACACTGCAAATAACTAGTAGTGGTTTTGCCTTAGAACTCTAAATCAACATTTCTTTTCATTACAGGTTTTTCTTTTTAAAATGCAGAGCTGTAACCAAATAGGGTTAGAATATATACAGTAGGAGAAAAACAACAGTTCTAAGGTTGTTGTTTTGGTTTTGTTTTTTTTTCAAAAAGGGAAGCCAGCCTGTGTACTGTGGTGAGATTTTTCAGAATAATCAGAATGATATTTTGTTTCTTTACCTTTCCTCTTAATTTGTATCCTAAGTTTGAAAAAATTCACCTTGGATTAGATTTTTCAGTACAGTGTAAATCATTTTTATCTGCACTAACAGTAGTCTGGGCTGTCAAACAGCCTATAGCCAGTTAACCCACAGGAAGGGAGTCTGTGATACAACGGCTCCTACCTTACTCTGCTTCCTTCCTCCCTCCCTCCCTCCCTTTTTGCTGCTGATGCCAAATGCACAGTGGAGAGAGAAGGTACGTGGCAGCATCCACAGGTATGAGGTATTACTCCTGACTCCTGGCTGCCGTTTTAGTAATAGTTAGTTATTCAAGAGGGATTTGCAAGTCGGCCTCATGACTTGGGTTGTATCTATCTCTGCTGGGGCAACAAAGCTGAGCAAGTACCATTCGTTTTGTCAGTGCTAGAGTTTGTTGCATTGTAGCTCATGCAGTGTATAAAGGAAGAAACTGGCAATCTGCTCCTCTAAGAAAGAAATTATAGCTCTGCCACTTTTAAAAATAATACTGTGAAGTGTTGTAGCCCAAATGCGAGCTTATGAGAGACACTTCTGAGAAGAAGATATTTTTATGTTAACCATAAAAACTGCAATTCTTAAAGATAGCTTTAAATAAGAATCTGTTTTATTAATAGTATTTTGTTGTTGTTCCTTTTAGAATAAAGGTTCACTTCAGTTTGAAGACAAATGGGATTTCATGAGACCTATTGTCCTGAAACTTCTTCGTCAAGAGTCTGTCACAAAGCAGCAATGGTTTGATCTGTTTTCGTAAGTAAATTTTTTAGTATCTTACATCCTTCTGCATAATGGGAATACCAGTTGTGGTGCTACTTCTGATACAGAAGTCATGTACAACATGGACTACGTGGGTACACACAACAAAAATTACTAGTTAACGTTTTATGAAGTGGCAAGTGTGCCTACATCACTGCAAATTTGCAAAAGTAGAGTTTTACTGAGAGTGAAATCTTTGAAAATAGGATGGAGAAAGACCAGCAGAGCTTTTGACTTCAGCTGAGCATAGTAAACAGGTTTTGTACCTGCCCGGAAACCTTTTGTTAGAATTACAAAATATTGTTTACTGCTTTACATTAAGTTCATTTAAAGGCAGTTTGCTGAATGTTACGTAACTGAAGAATGCTACTGAAGTAACAGGGTAATGCAGCTTAACTGGTATAATTTGAATACTTTTTTTACCCTAAGAATAATATATATATATTATTTTTCAGACAGCACTTGCATTATTGTACTTTCTAAAAACTCTGCCATTTTTTCCCTTTCAAAAAAGTTGCTTCCTGTTAGGTGATGATTTTTTATATTCAAATACATCATGTGACCTATGGCAACATAGTATGGAAGTGAGTTACAACATCTATATCGAAATTGTATCTAAAATAATTTTTGTCTCAACATAGTACTTTCTTTCAAATACAGTTGTAGCTTAAATCTGCAGTCTCTCCTTCTGCTTTTTAAAATCTGTCACAAAAGTGTTTTTTATTTAAAAGCGGTCTTGTTGCAGTCTCTGTCGCTCTTTTAGATGAGGAGAGTGCAGTGATTCTTTTTACAGCTCTTACTGCACCTGTCACACTTCTGTGCCAACCAAAAGGAAAGGTAGTTGATCATGTAGTAAGTTTTAATATCTTATGATGACTTGGCTCTAGTAGTTGCCAGAAGCATGGTATAGTTAAGGTACAAATTCAGTTCTGAGCCATTGCTTTCATTTTTAATAACTAGTTCAATAATTCTGCATTGGAACTGAAATTTCCCATTTGTTATTTTTCTTGTAGCTGAATTATCGAATAGAACTTAAGTAACTTTATGGCTAAATTGAGGATGTTGATGGAAAGGATCCTATGCTACTAGGTTCCTATTTTTGGACAGTCCTCTTTGTTAAGCTTTTTAATAACAATTCAAAACCTCTAGATATCTTCTGCCTGCCCTTTGAGTATCATTATCCAGTACTGCTTTGTTCATGGCTGTTAGGCAACAGTGGAATTCTAAATACAGGAACACCTTTTCTGCATGTAAAAGTTGCATGAGTCTCAGTAAATCCTGGGGGAGCACCTTTGATCAGTGTCAAAGGATCTTTTTACCTTGTAAGTTTTGTCTTTTCGGTTAAACTAAAAAGGCTGCTTTTGTATTGAAATAACTGTGTTGCTTTAAAAGGAACAAAGTCATACCTTTAGATTATATAGTTGCTTTCCTGCAAAAGATGTGGCCTTATTATTGAAAGGAGGAAGAAGAATCAGAGGAAGGTAACAAGTCAAAAAGGCTTCCTAGGCCACGTTTTATATGATGTATGGTTAGGAGTGTAACTTTATTTGGTCTTTAGTGCGGAAAGTAGGAATTAAGTTACACTTGCTGGTCTGTCAGCGAGGAAAAGCAGGAATTTATTTGAATGTTGATTAAAACTCATTAATAGAATTTTGCTTTGCAATGCTGTTTGGTAGCTTTTCTGCAGTAGGGTTTCACTTGAAAATGCTACTGCTGTCTGAAATGTTTAAGCGATCTTACTAAACTAATTAAAATGTCTTTTAAATTATCTGATGCCCTTGAGCTCAAACTTCTCACAGGGAAGGTCCGTTTCCTTTGTAGCACAAGGGTGTTGTAGTGTTTGGATTGTGAAGCTGTGAATGAAGGCTGCATGTTAGTGAGAGTATTTCAGAATAATAAGGGCTGAGTAGTAATGCTTCTGCTGGCAAGTGATTTCTGTCTTTGTCAAAGAGAAGCTTTAAAAAATGTCCTTAATGCAGTAAGGAGTATTGAACAGATGCTGAAAACAGATTTGGCTTCTACATCTCCTTCTTGGCCATCACCGTTTCCTAGATAGATTGCTGTTACTTGCTTCCAAGACTTTTGTGTAGTTTCAGTCTCTTCTCCAAAGATGTTTTCTTGCACGTGTCACTGCGATCTAACAGTGTACTGTTTGACAGTGAGATATTAGAAGCGTATTAATTTCTGAGCCATACTTAAACTATGACTGTTTAAGCCTCATACATTATGGCATTAAACTTTGAGTAGCTGTTACTAAAAGATGGATATATTGTTTTCTAGAGATGTGCATGCAGTTTGCTTGTGGGATGATAAAGGTCCAGCAAAAATCCATCAGGCTCTGAAGGAAGACATCCTTGATTTTATTAAACAGGCACAAGCAGTAAGTTCTTAACATTTCATAACTTCATATCATTAGAAAAATAACCAAAGAGTTCTGACTTCCATTGGATTTAAATGCATTTGCTTTTTTGTTTGAAATTCTGTGATGTTCTAGAGACTGTAATTACCCCGTGAACCTCTATTGACAAAGAGAATACTTAGCCTTGAGCATTTGCCTTTGCTCATTGTTTTCGCACAGTCCTTGAAACTGGGGTGGGCAGTGATTTTTGTGTTCTATTAAAAAAAAAAAACCCTCAAACAGCATTATTTTTGTTGATTCTACAGTACTTATGGAGTTTTCTTCCACTTGAAAACTTCTTGGGGCAAAATTTTCTTACTGTCTGAAAAAAGAAGTTGTTTATGTAGCTTCAGTGCCATGCTGACGTGTTCATGGATGGCTTTAAAATAAGCCATATGTATGGTGTACTAGAAATATCCATGTTATCAACTCAGCAAGCTTAGCTGTCCAGTTTTAGGGGCTTCCTCCTAAATGGTTGAACTCATCAATACATTCAAAGGAAAATTTTGTGTTTGTAAAATGTGTGGCAGATGTTTTCAGTAATAAGGGATTTAAGAGGGGGTGGTTGTGAAATGAAGAAAAAAATTCCATGACAAAGGTTTGGAAAGGAGAAAAAGAAAGTCTGTAAAACCTTTCTTTAGTGAAGAGATTTACAGCACTAAGGCTTTGCTTAAAGGAAAATGCCTTGCAGAAGCATTTGTATAACCAGGCATGTAAATGTTGATTTTGAAGTTCCATCAGCTTACTTTCCTACATGGGTAAGTGCTGTGCTGAACTGAGGCCTTCGATATGGTCTGCCTTGGCGTTTGTTTGAGAGGCATCTTTTTAGGCACTGTGATAGTCATTGTACAATGTAGTTGTCGTTTACAGGCTTTAATGGAATACACATCTTAACTAGCTGAAAGGTTAGTAGATGCATTTGAATTAAAATTTTAATGGTATAGAATATAACATAATCCTTACAGGTTTAATGTGTGGGTTTGGGCTTTTTTTAGATACAGTTGTACCAGCGCCTGCCTTTAGACCAAAGGCATCTATCTAAAGGTCTATCTTTTTCACTTGCAGATGGCGTAAAAGAAAAAAAAAACAAAAACCAAAAAAACAACCCATTGTTAATTTGGAAAATTTAAACATACTGACTACTTGTTCGCTCTCACCTTTCTTTACCTTTTAGAAATGGTCCATATGCCATGAGTTGACAACTACTTGCCTAAACTAAATGGCACTTAAATATGTAGATTTTCTTAGTCTGATATGTCTATATATTTCAACTTTATATGGTGAGTTATTTTCAGTATAAGCAAAGCCAATCTGTATTTTGTGCAGAAATTTGTTGATTAATTACCTGCTCTTCTCCCCCCTCCTGCAGAGAGTGCTGAGTCATCAAGATGATACAGCTTTACTAAAAGCGTATATAGTGGAGTGGCGCAAGTTCTTCACACAGTGTGATATTTTGCCCAAGCCATTTTGTCAGTTAGAGATTACTTTAATGGGCAAGCAGGGCAGCAACAAGAAGTCTAACGTAGAAGACAGTATTGTTCGAAAGGTAAGTGGTAGGTATCAAGAGTTTTGTTGCACACTGTTCTGCCTGCAGGAATAGTACAGAAGGGATTCTGTAGCTGAAGATGAAATTGCACCAATCATGTAATATGACATACCACTTTGCTTCAGTGTGAGGGTCACAACAACCCTGCAATGTTTTTGGGTTTGGTTTTTTTGCCCTCTCTCCACATTAGTTTCACTCTGGTTCTCCCCTTTTGCTTTGGCTGGTAGCAGTTTTGTCCGGATAATTAAAGCACTTATTTGTTGGGCTTTGGGTTTGTTTAGGGGTTTGTTTGTTTGTCTTTTAATTATGACTTGAATCCTGGGGCAAGAGGCAGTTGTAAATTCACCTACTACTTCTGTACTTGTAAGTAGAAGTGTACTTGTGTAAGTAAGTGAGTAGTTTTTCTACTCCTAGTTTATTTCCCTAGGCCAAGATCTTAATTGGGGGCACATCTCTGCATTTATAAATGACCAATTAAGTACTGCCATCTTAAGTTAACTATGGCTATTGATCTCCTAGTTTTCCTTTTTTCCTCCAAACTGTCAGTCATATCAGTGGAAAGATTGGACATGTAGAAACTTGTGACTATGATCTTTTTACTATTTCATATCAAACACATAAAGTCTAAGGTTTTGCGTATGGAGAGCTCAGTGTTCTGAGTCCCGTGAATAATGGTCCTTGAAATTGCTGTAGTCTTTTATTATAAGAAAAACGGAGCGTGTCAGTTGTTAAGTCCTTTAGTTTAACGTCATTCATTATCCCTTTTCATTGCAGAAAGTACCTGTAGGAAAGTGAAATTTCTTTAGCAATCTTTAATTTGGTACTGAGGATCATTTTACCTGTCTCCCCCATCTCCAGGATGGAAAGAACCAAATAGTTTGAATGCATTATGTTGGGCAAGGGTTTTCTTCTTTGCCCTCCGATTTTGACATCCAGTCCTCTCTACCTCTTGAAGAAAAGGAAGAGAGAACAGCAAAGACAGGAATCACCACCTTAAGTTACCTTTTTTGTTTTCATTGTTTGTTGGAGAAAGCTTGTGATCTTATTAGGCTCTCAAAGATCTGGAACCCTTGAACTTTTAACTCTGGTCTATGCAGAAGGCAAGACAACTAATGAAAGAAAAACACCAAAGTGGAGTGGAAGTATTAGTGAGGGGAAAGAACTGGTGTCTTAACAATTCAGATTTTGTTCAGGACTGAAGCTGATGGAGATGTGCCTTATCTCTCATATGACGTCCAGTTAGGACTATCTCATGACTGGGACATCGCAGCCCACAGTCTTCAACCTATTTTATTATTTCATATTCACTGCTGAAGGCCACTTCCTGTTTCTGGTACCATTTCCTGTAGGTTTTGAAAAAGCACCTTTTGAAAACCTTTCCCATGCTTGAGAAGTTGTTCATATAGTCATCCAAAATGATACATTTGGGTCCTTCAAATACCTCCATAAAACTTCCTTATCCATAATGTCTGAAAGCAGTTTGACCATTGCAAAGCTGTTAATGGGCCTGCCAGGTTGCTTGACATTGTCTCACTGTTTTCTTCTCCATTTTTAACTTGTTTCAGCTCTTGCAAACCAGTTCTATAATTGTGCAGAGCTACCATAGTGTTCATATCAATAATTTAAAATAATGAAAAAAGTAATTGAGAAAGTGTAATCAAATAAAGCTTTGCTTCTAAGAATATTCCAATGTTTTGAACATGAGTTCAGTGTCAGAAATGGAAATTTAGCTGAAATTGAGAGACAGTTGTGGAGAAGTTAAGAATAAAGGATAGTAAGCTTAACGCTTCCGGAAGGGTATCTGAGTGTTATTACGTGCTTGCTCTGTTACAATCTAAAACTTAGGAAGCAAGAATGGAATAAGACCCTCTAATCTTTATTATTAACTTTGCCATACAGCTGTGTCAAGTTGTCCTAAGCTCATTTTCAATAAACACGAGGTAAAGTTTGAATTGGTAAATTTTGTGATTGCAACCTGCATTCCACTGCCAGTGTAGACTGACAGTTGTCATGCTTAAATTACATTCTTAGCAGTCACTGTCAAGTTTGAAGGTGTACTGTAAGTTTGAGCTTTCTTCTAAAGCAATGAAATAGGATGAGTTGGATAGAAAAATAAAAACTATCTATTAAGCTGTGTCAAAATTTCATTAGGTATTCCATGGTGTATAGAAAGAGCCAGATCCTGTGTCGAAGGGCAAAAAAAAATGACCACGATAACTTGAATTCTGAAGCAAATTAAGATTTTTAACAAGTGTGTTGCATGCTTTGAGTATTTACCACTGAACAGCTGGTGGAGCTGGGTATAAGTATGGCCTGGCCTGCCGGTGAGCTTTTTGTGTTGCTCCGCAGCAGCACACCGGGTCTGGGGATCAGCTGTGATGCGATACACTCACAGCAGTGTCCATCGTGATCACCAAAAAACCCAAATTATATCACACAGCAGAGTATGACGGGACCCTCCGAGTGATGAGGACTTTGTTAGGAGCCGCCATAACTAATCGTAAAACTTTGCGGTGCTTAGATGAGGTTTGGAGTTTTCTATAAATTATATATGCACTACTTGCATATTGAATGTCTTAGATAAACCCAAACCCATCTGTTTTTGTCTTTACATAACTGTGATGTTAACTGTGTTTTTGGGTTTATTTAAGACTGACCCTGCCAAATAGTGAACTATATATGAATGTTTGGCTCTGAAGTACCCCCTGAAATTGCAGCTCCTGACACATTGCATTGCTGGAAAAGTTACTTGACGGGTTACTGAGAACTTTAGAAATAATGTAGAATTGTGGAATTAATATATGACTCAAATACTGCCTCCCCTACCTGTCTAGTTCAGTAAAGTAAGCTTATACTGTAAGCTGAATGTTACTTCTATAATCAATTCAGAGCGAGATCACATTCTAAGGAAGCTGTACTGCTGTATATAACCTGAAAATTACCTTATAAATGGTTTGGCTTCTGTTTCTGATCTCTTCTATTTCTTCTGCACAAACTTAGATCGGAGTGTACCTTTCTGATGGGCTGTTTTGTTTCTTTTTTTTCCTGAATACACAGCTCATGCTAGATACGTGGAATGAATCCATCTTTTCAAATATAAAAAATAGACTTCAGGACAGTGCAATGAAGCTAGTTCATGCTGAAAGACTAGGAGAAGCTTTCGACTCTCAACTTGTTATTGGGGTTCGAGAATCATATGGTATGTGACCGGTCTCTGTTGCTTCCTCACTTTAGTAAATTTTCATCAAACAATGTTGACAGTTGTGGTGGTAGGGTTGGAATGACTGTCTCAGCTTTTTCTTTGTATTGATTTGCTGTTGTTGGTATGTGATACCAATTAAATTCTGTTTAAAAGAGCAAACTACTTTTTTGACCTTTTAGTGTTGCAGATACAGCCTTATGTCTGCGCTCCTTTCTGTACCGTTTCTGATTCTTCAGACACTTTGAAGAAGAGATGCTGAACAGGCTGCATCTAAGACTCTCAGTCTTTTTCTTCTTTTCAAAACAGATCTGTGTATCTGAAACTTCTGTGACATTTCACCATTGCCTGCCTCTTCTTCCAAGCTCTGCAGCCTGTGGAATTAAACTTGTGACTGATACCTCTGGATGCCCAATTCTATTTTTTTTTAAGCATGTTCCATTTATAGATGCCCATTTCTAATTTTTTTTTTTAAGCGTGTTCCATTTAAGGACTTTATTTCTCTGTAACAGTTGAGGGGAAGGTGGAAGCTTTCTTCCAAATAGTGCGAATCACTAGTGGGTAGCAGTAAGCTCACTGTTTCCATTCTTGTACAACAGGAAAAACCAATGCAACAAAAAAAAAGTCTAAAATGAAGACACTGGGATTCTAAGAACAGTGTTTCAGAAAAGCTGTTTGCTTAGTCAGGTGGAGAAGTTACTAGTACAGGCATTATGCTGAACTTTTTGTTTGGTTGGTTTTCTTTTTTCTTTTTTTCCTATCCAGTTTTGCTATTGTATGTGTCTTTCTGGTTACCATGTTCAAATGTCTAAAACGCTAGAGATAGGTATGCACTTCTTCACAGTCTTCTGTAGTTAATCTAAATGTCTTTGGAGCAAAGACTGGACAATTTCGATTACCTTTAGGGATCAGAGTGTATTTATAGGATACTTCAAATTTTTCAATGCAACTTTTAATACAAGACGCACTTAAATGAGAGAGATTTCCTTATTATTAGCCACGTAAGTTTCCAAGACTTGAGAGTAAGTTTGGACTTTCTCTTTGCAGTTAACCTTTGTTCTAATCCTGAAGATAAACTTCAGATATATCGGGATAACTTTGAAAAGGCGTATTTGGATTCAACAGAGAGATTTTATAGAACACAGGCTCCTTCTTATTTACAACAAAATGGTGTACAGAATTATATGAAATATGTAAGTAAAATTTCTGTTGTAAGTTTCTTCTGAAAGTGTTAGTACTTAAAATGATTGCTGTTTTCTTTTTGCACAGGCAGACGCTAAACTAAAAGAGGAGGAGAAAAGAGCACTACGATATTTAGAAACGAGGCGTGAATGTAACTCTGTAGAAGCAGTAAGTATAATGTGAAAAACAATTGATATATTTATATAGTGTTATTACATTGCAGTTTTGATTTTTGTGTGTGTTACAGTTTTAGTAGCAGTAGATTGACATGAAACTGTTGATTTTCTTTTTTAATAATCCATTATATATCTTCTTGCACAAATCTGTATTACTTTCCAGTCTGACAATTTACACTTTCTACAGATGTTTTAATAGTGAACATAGATCAAAAGCTCAGGTTGAAGGGCAGATTTTTATTCAAGTTGATTTTTATTCTTTAATTTTGAGTCAAGTATGATTTTCTGTTTTCTATGCTTAACAGGCTATGAGGATGTTTGAAAATAAGCTGGCCAATCTAGTAGGTAAAGGCTTTCTCCGTGCTCGTTTAGAATACCTGAAAGAGTTATTGTTCATTGCAGTCAAAACGAGCAATAGCAATTTAATTAAAACTGTTCTAGACTTCCTGTTAGGCTGAAATATAGCCATATAACATACAGGATGTTTTTTCTCTTTTTTCCTTCCCATTCCCCGCCTTGAGCAATATTTTACATGATCCAAATCAAAATGTATTTCATGTCTTTTGTTAACTTGTAAATCCTTCATTTTGCACAGCTATAAATTGTGACCCATAAAAAGAGGCTGACAAAAGAGATGTTCCTGGCGTGTACAAGCAGTTTCTGTTCTAGATCTAGCCAGTGTCTCGTTCAAGCCAACCAGCCTGGTCCAAATAGAGTATGCTGGAATGGGAACTATTCTGAGCTCTTGGATGTATACTTGGAAACTAAGTAGGGTAGTTGGTGTTCCAAAACTGATGGCTCCCTTGAGAGAAAAGAGGCGACGAAAATACTAATCTCATTACTGGTTTCAAGAGAGTTTCCTACATTTACAAACCTACACATTTGGAAGAAATAAGGTTTCCTGTATAGATTTTTTTTTCTATACATACTGTTATGCATCAGTGAATGAACAAATTATTTTATAGAGCATCGTTGTTGAGAACAGGGTAGATTTTTGTGAGAACAGGGTAGATTTTGTGTCATGGCAAACTTGAGACAGATCAGACTTCGGTGTTCAGATGGCTAAATGAGCTAATTCTGTGTTTAATGTATTTCAGCTAATGGAGTGCTGCGTCAATGCTCTGGTGACATCTTTTAAAGAGACTATTTTAGCTGAATGCCAAGGCATGATCAAACGAAATGAAACAGAAAGTAAGTGAAGCTTCAAGAACAGTGCAGGATGATCTCACCATCAACTGTATAAAAATAGATTTGTTTGTAGATATATCAGATTACTGTTTTTAATAGATGGTGGCAGTGTTTCTGCACAGGGGCAATTTTATCCCACAAAAAATGACCATCATTGGTTAGTATTTCTTTAATATCACTTCTGAAATGTATATATACAATAACCTAATTTGAGTGACTGGATAGCTCTTATCTTGAAAGACAAGACTATTTTATGATCTGTTTTCTTTATTTTTCCCACAACTTTTTTTCCTCATGTTGACCAACTCTGGTAAATGTTAACATTCCTCTTTCATTCCACCTCCACTCCCCCCTTCCCTCTGGAAAAACATGAAGCATCTCTTTAGAAAGCTGTTTTTCTGAAAAGCAGGGAGAATTTATTCTTATTCTGATTATTGGTCAGAATAGGCCAAGGAACAAAATGTGGGTTTAAAGCCCATATGTCACTGTGAGTATTGAAAGTTAGCTCTGCATGGCTTTTGAAAGTTTTCAAGAGGTTTTTTGTTTTTTTTTTTAACTCTGTGTCAAGGATGAGGGCTGGGCCAGCCTCTAGACAAATGACAGACACCATAAAATGAGAAGGTAGGGTGGTTCAGAAGTCCTGTGTTGGTACTGTGTAATAAACCAAACTAGATAAGTCATTAAAATCTCGTAATTCAAGTAAGGAAATTGAAGAAAAAAAAAAAAAAGCTGAAATCGCAGCTTCATTTTTTTTAAAGTCTCTGTTTCCTGCAGCCAGGGAATAGTTACTAATGTCTTCATGAAGTTTTCATTTCTATGCAAATGTGAAAACTGTTTCATGATTTAGTATAGAAAATACTCACTTCTAAAGGTAGCATTTCAGAAAATACTTGACCTTAAAACTATGTCATACTGATCTGTTCGTCTAGCAGCATGATTTCTGGCAGTAGTCCAGAGCTAAATCTAGAAAGCCGCCGAACTTCTTACAAGTATATGTTACAGCCTTTGGGAGAATACAGGAGGCTTATTTAAATACCTCAGAACCCTTCAGAAGGGTTCATCTGTAGCATCCAAAGCATCTTTCTTGAGAAACTTGTTGAAGTGTTCCCACAGTCCTCTCTTTCCTTCTGGCTATGTCTGCCCTGTGATACTGCTTGGCTGCAAAATACTTCTATTTAGTATGTAAGAACTCAAGCATCTCTTTCAAATCTTCTTTTATTTTTTTTTGTTATTTTTCCCTAGACCCAACTGTGGTATTTAAAATGTTTTAATGAAGGATGCAGGTGCAGTCCATTTATTTAAAGACTGGAGCTATACATAGTAACATATACATTTGATAGCATCCTCTCTGTACTTCGCATATGCGTGTGTCTTGCTGCTATTATGCACCCCAAAGAATTTAATGATGTTTTCTTTATTAAACAGCATCTGATCAAAAAGGTCTGGGTATTTTGGCTGTGAGCTGGGCCCTGCTGTAATACATTCTGTTACATTAAGTACTCGGTATTTACGAGCTGTGCAAAGGAAGGCAGGCACAACGTTTTCCAGCTGTGCAAAGGAAGGCAGGCACAACGTTTTCCAGCTATCAAAGATGTCGTCACTTGCAAACGCTCTTCAGAATTGGCTTAGTGCATTTTTGTTTGCTTGTAGTGCTAGGGATGGAAGGCCTACATTTTAGTCTTGAAGTACTTCATAACAGAAATTAAAAGTACACTTGACTTTTATGAATACAAACTGAAAACAGAACTTAAGTGCCCCAACAGCTACAATATGGGTTTCTTTACCTTTCAGTGTCATAATGAATTCTGAGAGAAATTCTAGTGAAATGTTCCTTCTTTTGGTTTGTTACTTTGAAACCTGCCTTTGAAGAATCTGTTGGGGTTTTTGGGTTCCTGCAGTTCCTACAGGGATGTACCTGAAGTCTTCCATTGCCACTGTTTATTAGGAGAAACCACTGAATTTTTTTCTTGAATTATTAATGCCATCACTGGTTTACAGAAACAGATGTAGAAACTTTAATAGATCTTTTTGTTGCCTTTTTTTCCCACCAGCTCTTCTTCCTTCTCGCTCTTCTTTAAAGTACAGATTAAAAGATCCAGTAAAAGTTGTCTGAGATTTTTTCTATGGGCTTATCCTTCTGTAAAACAGTCCTTCCATCACTTCCAGCACATCTAAGTTGCACTGGGAATACCTCTCACACTCTGTTTTTTTTTCTGGTTCCTGAAGTCTCATTATTTAGCTTAATGTGGGTTGTCTAGTAGCATTGCAAGTTCTTCTTGAAGGTTGTTCGTGGTTTCCATTGTTTAATTTGTGTTTTATTTTCTAAAAGGATTTTTTTTTCCTCTGTGCATTGCTTTTCAATTTGGGTCTGCAACAGTTGTTGGGATGCAGAAGTTGGTAATGTATGTTTCGTCCCTGGGGTGATCCTGATGTTGCTGACAAGTATCACCAAGGAGAAAACAAAGACAGGGCCTCTGGCTTTTGTCCCCTTTCACAGTAGAAATAGCATTGAGGAACTAAGTGACTCTATCGGGGTTTTTTCTGTCCAAAACAAATCAGTCCATGATCAGTTTGTTCTGCTTCATTAAGCAGAGTCCTTTGCTGTGTTCAGTTCTGTGGTCTCTCTAGAACAATCTGGTGGTTTTAATCCAGATATTCTTTTGTGGACAGCTTTGTCCTGCTGATGATTGATGTTTCAGTACCTTTTTTTTTTTTAAGCGGTGTTGAAATACCTTCACAAAAAGTAGACAAAGAAACCATTTCAGTTTTTAAAGTTTTTGAACTGGTAACTTTCAGAAAATCTAAACAAACTCACTGGGAAAACAGAAAGGCAAAAATGCTGTTTACCTTAGTCAGTTTTGGTTACTTTAGGATTTGGCATGCTTTTAATTAAAACAAAACCTTGTAGATGGTATTGGAAGATATACAAAGACAACTCTGTTTGGCTTTAATTAAAAAAAAAATTAAAATAGCTTGAATCCGTACAATTTCCTGCATAAACTCCTGTAGGTTACCAACTGAAAGAAACCCATTTTTGCCATGGATTTTAAGGCAGTAGTACTGAGAACCTGGACTTAATCCAAGTTGCCATTGATTTTAGGGGGTTTTATTCAAGCTTGTGATATTATATGCGTAAGAAAATATTATGTTGCAATAAATATTTCTTTTTACCTTCAGAAGAATCTCCTTGTGGGACCGGAATTAGAACAGTATTCAAAACATCTTTCTTTTTAGGGGATGAATTGGATTATCTGTTCTTTACACAGATACCTGTCACAGAAATGTGGTATCTTTGGTTTTTATACAGGTCTTTGACGGTGGCTTTATCAGTATTTGTATCTTTCAGAGTTGCATTTAATGTTTTCACTGATGGATAAAGTTCCAAATGGCATAGAGCCTATGCTTAAAGACTTGGAAGAACATATTGTTAGTGCTGGACTTGCAGATATGGTAGCAGCTGCTGAAACTATTACTACTGTAAGTGTGTTGGTTTTTCATAGAATAATAATGAAATTATTAAACTTTGCAGAACTTTGGTATTTGTGGGACATGAGTGTGAATGGAAATACGTTTTGAAGATTTTATTTTTAAACATCAAATTTTGATACACTGAAAGTTTTTAAATGTCTTTAGAATATTTTTTTTTTTAATTCCTTGTGTGTTCAGTTGTAGCTTTAAAATGTAAATCCAATTTGCAGTAAAGGTTATAAAGTTGGTTCATGGGATACGTACAGGGCAGGATTGTGTTAACATCTTAGTTAAAAAAGGCATAATCAAATTTTCCAGTATTCTAACTTCCTGATGAAATTTGAAATTCGCTTTTAATCTAGGAGTGGTTGTTCAGTGTGGAAATGAAAAGATTTTTTTCCCCCACTGTTCTTTTTCAGCTTTTTACCATCTGGTCTTAGACCCATCTTTGCTGGGTCTAAGAGGACTAAGTATCTGCAGCAGTTAGGATATGCCTCTTATTGGTCCTTGAGAATGCTTGTTTGTTTATAGCAGATATTACACAACATTTGAAAGCTATTTTTTTTCTGTGTGTATATATATATATGTTTGTATATTGGAAATACTGTTCTAAAAGTGTGTGTTGAAGTTTATATGCTGTAGAGCTCTTCAGTACAGAGACTAATGATAAAATGCTCATTTGTAGTGTGCAGGCTTGAGGATACTACATTATTACAGATCAGGGAGTTACATGTAAGCTCACTGAATTGTATGGAGCCTTAGTTTTTTATTTCATTTTTACCTCTTTAGGATTCTGAGAAATATGTAGAGCAATTGCTCACACTATTTAATCGATTTAGTAAATTGGTTAAAGAAGCTTTTCAAGATGATCCAAGATTTCTTACTGCAAGAGATAAGGTATGTGTTTCCACTGATCATTTGCTTTCAGCTTGAGAATTGTTGTAATTCATATTATGATGTCTCTGAAATCTTTGTGCCCATTCACTAAATCCAGAAGCTGCTCTTACTCTAAATATGCAGACTAAAATATTGAGGAAACTTACTGCCAACTGCTTAACTTTTAACTGGTGGTGTAGTCACACATAAAGTTGCATTTGTGTTCAGCTTTGTAATGTTGTAGAGCACATCAGAGGATGATCTTTGTGTTGAGCACTTTAATGTCTGATTTCACTATATGTGTAGAATGTACTGCATAATTGGGTGTAGTCTCATGAATTCAGACATGAAGCCTGCTCCATGCAATCTCGTCCTAAGTTTTTGCTTAAAGGAAAGTAGTATGTTAATAGAAAAGAGGAAAACACAAAACGTCGATTAATGGGAAATTGAGTCAGAGGATTTGAACTCTCATCTTGAAAATCAAGTTGGCAACTTCGGGCTAATAAAAATAAGTGGATTTCATGTAACGGTAATCTAAAAACAGATAAAACTTTTGCGATTCAAATATTAAAGACAAATTGAGTGAAGCAGCTCGTAATCTGCAATTATTTTTCAGGCATACAAGGCAGTTGTGAATGATGCTACAATATTTAAACTTGAATTGCCGTTGAAGCAAAAGGGGTAAGCCATATAAGCTTTGTGGATCAACCTTTTAAAATTGTTGAAGATTGAGCTTCTCTTTTAAAATACCTCTTCAAAAAGTAACGCTCTTTTACAAGTGGGTCAGTGAAATAGCAACCTGTTTAAACTCAAATTCATTTGTAGTAATTGGGGATTTATTCTTTTATAGTAATGAGTCAGTTTGTTAGCTGAATTGAATAATACCTGTCTGGGTTATTAATTCCGAAAACCTGAGCTCTATAACTCTGCCATAACTTCAGTGGAAGTCGGGAGGAAACTGGGGCAGTAATCTTTATGGGAATAACTGTGGCTGGTTAAGGTGTAAGCATCTGCAGGCTGTTTGTCCCCTCCTCTTGTGCCAGCTCTGAGCGAGTCCTGTCTGGGTGTTACAGTTTTGTTTCAAAGCAGGATTAACCAGGTTAGTTTAAACAACTTCAGTAGATGAAGCAGATTTGTGTGACTTGAGAAGAAAAAACATGCTTACAGTGGCTGCTCTGCTGACTGAGCCAGAAAGCAGCCATCCATTGATTGCTAACAGTTCAGAAGTGGTGTGCCACTTCAGTAGGAATCTATACATTTAGGTGGGTGGGATTGCTTATACGTAGTTTGTAGTCTGATTCATTATGGAAATAAACATGACGTGGCTGAGCTGCCAGCTTCTCTTTCCAGTTCCTTCTAGGTAGGGGTGGATGGGTATATGTGTCTGTTCAACATTCTGGTTCTTATTCTGCGCTTGGTTTTGGACTAATGGTAAGCCTGGACAGGTTAGCCTTGCTGGTTTTACATTCCTGAGGAACACCTTCACAAAAGACTGGATCCCTGCATTGTATACTTCGTATAGACGCAGGTAGGGTAGAGGAGAATTTTAGGTCTCTGCTAATGTTTTCATTTCCCTTGGAAGCATCCAGATCAATACCTGATTCAAACTTTGTTTCACCCCTAAAGCTAAACCCACCCAGTGATTTCTTAGAAACCACCATGATGGCAATGGTTTTCTGTTGAGCATTCTTCTCTTTCAAATTATATACATATGCAGCCTGGTTTAAGTAAAATGGAACTTTATCCTGCTTAACTTGTGCTGTTAGGTTCAGCCTAAGAATATGGAACTTGGTAATTTTTCATTGTGGTCAGGTCTTGAAGACTCCTGTTTAGAAATACCTGGGAACACAATGGTTAAATAAGAGTTCTCTCTTGTAATAAACAAAAGACTAGTGATCTGCTTTCACTCCAAATGATCTTCAGAAGGGCAGAAGATGGTAGCCTGCAAGCTGCTTCATGAATTAAAAAGGACAAGTTATCTGAAGAGTTTTAGCACTGTCTGCACTAGTTGATGGGAAAGTAAGAGAATGAGCAAGAACACTGAGCATCCCCACAGCTGCTTACCTGCTGTCTTACTCGCTGCCTTTGTTTTGGGCCCTTGAGAATAGCAATCAAGTTGGTGCCCTCTGACTCTAGAAACAGGGCTTGGTCCTTGACACTATTTTGTTCACTAGTCTAGCCACAGACTCTGAACGTGACCTCATGCTTGCATGCGTTTTGAAGAACCACAGTCCGTCTACCACAGCATCTCCTTGTTCAACTTTAATCTACTTTTAATTTCCAAGGTGTTAGTCCACAGTCTAAACCTGTTACAAGATAATAGTATCCTGTTACTGTGCGATAGCTGTGCTGGGTGTTGCAGTCTGAAGTGCGGTGCAGGAGGCTGTTCTTGAGGCTTCCACTGGAGCACACGGACAAAACAAGCTAAACACTTCACTGCTGCATTTGTTAATTCTTTACTGGAATACTTATTGCCACATAATATTTAGTTGTTTCAAACTGTAGTTTCACCGTAGTCCTTCATTGTTACAAGTTCTAAAATAAAAAGCAGCTGAAATGATCAAGCTGTAGAAGCTGTCTGAAAATGATGTATTTAGTCTTTAAAGAAGGAAAAGGAGTTATACCTAATTTTTAATGAGTTTAACAAGGATCTGAATTCACCACCAGGACCCTTGAAAGGGGATCAAGAAAGAGTGGCCTGTCTTGTTAACAGTGTGACCACTCCAGGAGAGCAGGATTCTGTACAGTTTTGAAGATATGTTGTTGTTCTTTTATTTAGTGTTGGATTGAAAACACAGCCTGAATCCAAATGCCCTGAGCTTCTTGCTAATTACTGTGACATGTTGCTAAGAAAAACACCACTAAGCAAAAAACTAACCTCTGAAGAAATTGAAGCAAAGCTTAAAGAAGTGGTATGTTTTTGCTTTCTACTTCTTGGTTATTCTGAAGAATGAATTTGTTTGCTTTATTTCCTTGTGTAGGTCGGGGCCTTGATCTTCAAAAACAGTTATGCAAGGTGTAATAACAGGGAAAAGAGTTTATTATGTCATTGTGTGTGTTTAAATCTTGTAAATGATGTAGTGTTTCATGTCTCTGTCAGTTCATAACATCAGTATGGTAAATTAATGCCAATAGCACTGGAATGTATTGCTGTAACTAGTGCTAGTCTAGAAGATAATACAGGAGACTTTCACATACCGGTGTCAATGTGTTTTTTGATTGAAGAGAAGGTTCTTGATGGTTGGCAAATGAAGAACCTGGAGGTGTGATATTATGAAAGATTCATAGCTGATGCCTGTGATAGTATTAACACGGTTGCTCTTAAGGCAAGGTCAGGTAGCCTTTTTCTACTTCATAGTCTCCCGTGGCATTAGATCAGCATTCAAAGACTCCTCTGATTGACAATGCAAATAAATATATTAAAATCTACTTTTTTGACAGCTTTTGGTACTTAAATATGTACAGAATAAAGATGTTTTCATGCGATACCACAAAGCTCACTTAACAAGACGCCTGATATTAGATATATCAGCTGATAGTGAAATTGAGGAGAATATGGTGGAATGGCTCAGAGTAAGTAGCCTGAAATCTTACCTTTGTTTGCTTGTGCCTCTTGCTTGTAGTATTAATTCCCACTCTTGAACTTAGACACCCTTCTTGCTTGGGTGAGTTCTGTCTTAAATTGCACTCAGGACATCCTATGCTTCCATTTTATTGCAGTACTTTGTGAAAGTAAAACTGTTCAGCTCTTTCCTAGGAGAAATTTTGATACTAATAGTGGTGCTGATAGATGTAAGAATATTTCACATAGAATTATCTGAAGGCTTCATATATTCCATATGCAGATGAGCAAATTGGTTAGGTATGTAAATAATTTGAGATGTGTTTTAATCATGAAATTTTACATAGATTAGAGTATTATTTGCATGCCCTAAACGTTAATGAATGCTGAGATTTGAAGTAATTCCTTAATGTGCACATATGTTCTTCAGCACTTGGATTTCTTTAAAAGAATAATCTTATGCCCGTAAGGGCTAACTGCTTACGATCCATGCAAAAAACCTTTGTATTGCATTGCAGATTAACTGTCACTGTAAAGTGATGATACCTGTGTACTTTAATGCTCTTCTTTTTTTTTTTGAGTTTATTATTTTAAAAATAAAGGTTTTTGATCATAGTTGTCTGTGTCATAGTTTAGTGTTGTGTTTGTTTATACAGGAAGTAGGAATGCCAGCAGACTATGTAAACAAGCTGGCTAGAATGTTCCAGGATATCAAAGTGTCTGAAGACTTGAACCAGGCCTTCAAAGAAATGCACAAAAACAATAAACTTGCTTTACCAGGTATTTATTTCAAATGATTTTGCTATTTTTCAATTGTTTTTTGAGTCTTGAGTTAAAAATTGTATCATCTGCAGGTCGAACATAGTTTTCAGGGCATTGTTACCCCTAGTTGGGAAGTGTCTGTAGACTCTGCTTTCTCTTACAGTTGACAATGGAGCTACATCATTCTGTAAGTTACTGTGGGTTTTAATTACGAACAGTCTTGCAGACAGAGATTCCCTACTCTTGTAGATAAATTCCAGGCAGGGGCTTGAATCAGTGTCAACCAGGTGAATGCCTGAACTGCTCCCTTCCTTTGTGCCCTCATTATTCTTCCTGAGTGCTTCATGCTGTGCTCCTCCTTTATCTGCCAGCAGGAGAGCTGGATGCATGCTATGAAGAGCTTACATCAGATTTCTGAGGTTAAATTTCACTGATGAGAGAGGCTGAGAAACATCCAGTTTGGGACCTGCTACTGCTGCAAACCCTTGAGTAGCGCTTACAAGCGTTAGCTGTAAAGCTGCATCGGGGCTTAGGGAGCTCTGCAGAGGCAAGCGCGAAGAGCAGAGATTTCAATCAGTGCTGTTGGCAGAAAGCCAGTGGTGCATAAATAGAGTACCTTAATGTTTAAGTAGGTAGACACCCTGTTACTTTGTGAAAATTCAGTCTTCCATAATAGTATTAAGAGTAGGAAAAAAAAAAAAACAACAAACTTTTTATCTGTTACACCTGGAGATTTATATAATCCAATATTGTCTTACAGCTGACTCTGTGAATATTAAAATTTTAAATGCTGGTGCCTGGTCCCGAAGCTCTGAAAAGGTGTTTGTCTCGCTGCCCACGGAATTAGAAGATCTCATCCCAGAAGTTGAAGAATTTTATAAAAAGAATCACAGTGGAAGAAAACTGCACTGGCACCACCTCATGTCCAATGGAATTGTAAGTACATAGTTCTCAGGGTCTCAATGACTGTGCTTTCTGTGTACCTGTAATAGGAAGGAAGCTTGTGGTCCAGAAAGGCTCATCAGTAAAATTGTCATTCTGTTCACAGATAACATTTAAGAATGAGGTTGGCCAGTATGACTTGGAGGTAACAACATTTCAGCTAGCTGTGCTGTTTGCGTGGAACCAAAGACCCAGAGAGAAGATCAGCTTTGAAAATCTTAAACTGGCAACTGAACTCCCTGATGCAGAACTTAGGAGGACTTTATGGGTATTTCCCTTTCTCTTGAAACAGATTTCTTCTTAATTTTTGTATCCTGAAATACTGGATTAGTATTTTTAAAGAGCTGCCAGATAACAATTTGAAACTGAAATGTGAACGCCTTTTTTGTTCATTAATCAGTTGTAATACTGGTTCCTTGCACTACTGCTGGGCACACATAGCTTTTATATTAACACGTTCTTTCCGCCCAGTATTACCTAACTTAAGCTTTTGGAAACAGCAAGATCTTTTTGACTATCTGCTGCCGAAAGCACACAGTTTTGATTGTGGTTTGTGGAGTGGGACTGGTCTAGTTCTAGGAAGTCAATGGCACCTGATGAATATAAGTTGCTTAAAAGTAACTTCAGTGTTTGCTCTATCAGACTTTTAATTATTTAGCTCAAGAACAAAGAGAGAAAACACATAACTCAGACTTAACACCACTTCTGTACCCGTGAGTTCATGCATTTTACTTCTTTGTATGATTTTGCTTATGCTAACCCGTTTCAGAAGGAGGTTTGGTGAACCATGTCCCCTCAGTGGTTTTACCAGTATCTTTGTGTTGTCCTCTAGCAGTTCCAAACAAGGCTACGTCGTTTCCTCACTACAGTCTGCACAGCAGTGAACTATGTTCTTAAAAAGTACTTGTTTCCATTTAGAAAGTCTGGTGTTTTATTTTCATTCTTTCCCCTCCCCTTTTCTCTGTAGTCTCTTGTAGCATTTCCAAAGCTGAAACGTCAGGTTTTATTGTATGAACCTCAAGTCAATTCACCCAAAGACTTTACAGAAGGAACCCTCTTCTCGGTGAACCAGGAGTTCAGTTTAATGTAAGATGACGTTTGAAAAGTAAATAACAATGTGCTATTTTATATCTGAAGGAATTCACTTTAACTTAACCTTCGTTCTTGAAAGTTTTCCAGATTCAGCTAGACAGATGCTTTGCTGCCCCGTCCTCACTTAGTTTTGGCAATAGTCATGCTTTGAGTAGGTGGTTGGACTTGATGACCTCCCACAGCCCCTCCAGACAAGTGTTTCTGTGGTTCTGATTTCTGTGAAATTAAATTTCTTAGATATTTGCACCTCATCCTCAGGTGTTCTTCCTTTACTAATGAGCCCATGAAATTTCATATAGGAAGAATGGTGTAGAAGCAGAGCACTAGTGCTTGTAACTAGCGATTGTGACGCGCACACAGTTTCAAAAGCAGAGTGATAAGTTAAAAAAGAAAGTGAAACTGCTTAATAACATGGAATGCTGTCAGAAGCCAGGCTTTTGGATCTGGCTTTCACCGGAGAGGACTGTCTTTATTTCATTGAGAATTGCAATGCTCTTTTACTGGTGCTTTGAAATCCTTCAGAGCATAAGGTAGTATAACAAGAGCATATCTAAATGGTATGTACCGCATCCAGCATGGTTTCCTTTGGGGTTTCCCTCTCTCTGTTATCAATGACTGTGATTAGAACTGGTTCCTTTTGAGTAACCTCGGGTTCTGGGCCTCATTCTCAGTAGCAGCTGGACATCTGGAGCTGAGGGGAGAGAGAGGGGTGGTGAATCTGCTTTCTGGGGCTTAGTTTCTTGCCCAGGGCTGTGATGTTTACTCCTGTCGTCAGGATCATGGGCTCTGGGAAGTGTTGGAGGGGCATGACAGAAGAGACAGACTCTACAGAAAGTTTGTGGGTGACCACTGACGAAGGCCATCAGCTTTCTTTGTTGCAATACTTGGTTTTCGTCCTTTTTAAATGTTAGACAGTTCTTTTGATCAAATGTTAACTAGTCCAGTTTCCTGAACAGTGTTGTAAAAACATCCTTAAAAGAAGCCTAGTTTTATATCATTAAACTGAAATATATTTATCTGACATGTTATTCTTTAAAATAGTATTGGGAACTTTTAAACTTTGGACACTCCGTTTGAGCTGGTGTTTTTTTTGTAACGCTAGTATATTCTGGTGTTGCTGTGTGGAGACACTGGCACTGGGGTTTGATCTGTAAGGCAGCTGTCTCACTGCTGCAGTGCTGATAGCCTATAAATACCTGATATGGGATGGTTCTCCTTGCTGCTGTAATTTAAGTTTAACAGGAGTTCCTTAATTGAAAATGTATTTTTTTTGCTTATTTTCACACAATACTTTTTCAGAAAAAACGCTAAAGTTCAGAAAAGGGGCAAGATAAATTTGATTGGTCGGTTGCAACTTACTACAGAGAGAATGCGAGAAGAGGAAAATGAAGGAATAGTCCAGCTAAGAATATTACGAACCCAGGCAAGTAAAGTGCCAGAGGCATGTAAAACTACCCCCTCTCTTGTTGCATTGTCCCTACCGCGTGCTGTCCATGCCTGGATGTTGCTGGATGAAATGGATGCTTTTGAATCCCCCTGGGACTTATTTCTGGTGCTTGCCTTAGAGCCTTTGTGAATACTGGATTGCGTGTGTTTGTGCACTTGTAGTTCTGCTGTTGTGATGTTCCGTGGCACTGTTTAAAGAGGACAAAGTAGATACTAAGCAAGCAAAGAAGGTGTAACGGTGTAGTAGTGGTGGGTGGCAGCAGTAGATGGGAAAGTTGACTGACTTGAGCCACCAGCATGAACAAAGAGCATTGTTGATCTTGAGATCTCTGACTGCTCTATATGAAGAGTCGAGTAATCTCCGAGGTGGGATCACGGGATCACAGTTTAGTAATAGCAATTAGCAATCATGATTTACTAATAGACTTTTTGAGAGGCCTTCTCTTTAGAGGGGAAGTTTGTAAGTACATCTTAGATGTACAAACAGCAGCTTCCTGCTTGGTGATTGGTTGGCCTTCAGACAGATACTCATGTCAGATCTGTTGAGCTGATGGTTCTAAAAAAATAAATATTTTTAGATGTAAAAAAAGAGTCATTTTTAGATGTAAGGAAGAAGTTCATCACTCTGAGGGTGGTGAGACGC